>VRLP01002845.1:0-76822 GCA_009660295.1 Lophius piscatorius
GTGAACCTGGACTGTTTCACTGTGTGAACCTGGACTGTTTCACTGCGTGAACCTGGACTGTTTCACTGTGTGAACCTGGACTGTTTCACTGTGTGAACCTGGACAGGCTGATGATTGTTATAACATCATCACTTGTTGGATGACCTGAAAAAATTATTTCAATTGTCAGTCTGCTCATATGCTCAAATATCCTGTGCCATAAATAAGTGGGTGATACAGGAATGGGTTCTGTGTGTGTGTGTGTGTGTGTGTGTGTGTGTGTAAGGGTGTGAATAAGAGTGTGAGACTCACACTTTAAACTGAACAAATTCTCTCCAAAGCCGTTAAAGATATGCAAATGAGTTTTTGGAGAGTGTTATTACGTACTGTACCATATGAGTCAGAAAATTACTGTCAGAAAAAGTATTTTTGGCCGCTCTCAATTTGAAGTTTGCTCTCCTGTTCCGTTTGTTACAAACGGAACAGGAGAATGAATCTTTGTGGACAACTTTAATGCCTACTATGGATAGAGTTTGATCCTTACTACCACTAAAGTGTCCTTCCAGGAGTTATGGCCGTTCATTCAGTGTCGTGAGGGACAGTCCAGGTTAGACGTCCTGGAGACGAAGTCAGAGAGGACAGATTGAGATGGTTCTGACCCGTGAAGAGGAGGGATAGTGGATCTGCTGGTAGAAGGATGCTGGAGATGGAGCTGCAGGCAGGAGAAGAAGGAGAAGACCAAAGGGGAGGTTTCTGGATGTGGTGAGGGAGGACATGCAGTTGGTTGGTGTGACAGAGGAAGATGCAGAGGACAGGGGGAGATAGAGACAGAACATCAGCTGTGAAGATCACGGCTGCAACTTTCTGTGTAGCGTAATGATGTGTTTACAGTCTGTAGGATCTTTACCCGCTCTTCAGTTGAAGAAGACCACAGAAACACGAGGTGCAGCCAAGAAATGGACAACTTCCAAAGTTCTTCATCACTGATGTCCGACATTAGGAAGGAAACGACAGAGTCTTTTTCAGGGACAGCTTTCACCGCACTTGAACGCACCGTCCATCTCACAGACAGTGTGGCGGTTATTGCTGGTGGCGTTTATTTTTTTTGGCATTTGTCCTTTGGTTTTTTTTTTAGGGGGGCTGCCTCACAACATGGACCCCCTCTACCACCAACTTCAACGTATCTGATCTGATTTTCAAGCCAATACCTGAAGGCATCCGTGTGACTCAGAACTACATTCACATAAAATCCACATAACCTTCAGGACATGACCTTTGACCCTTTTCCTGCTTCCATCACCGACTTCAAGACAGAACTGTTCATTTCCTGTCTAATATAGCCCGCCCCCTGAGGGGGTCACCATGGTAACGAGATCATCTGTTTTTCCACTTCCCCTGTCGGTGTTTATAATGTTGTGGCTGATCAGGGGTCCTTTTCCTGGTAACCTATAAAATGTAGGGCGAGTGTCATAAATACGATGACATGTCCTCAAGACCGAAGACAGACAAATATAACACTTTCAGACACGTTGAATAGATAAATGTTATAACGGGTATTTATATTTTTTTACTTTTGTTGGATCTTTAATCCCGTCAGGAATGAATTTATGAAAGTAGATTTTTCTTTCGCCTAAACCTTCAGCGGTTTTGGCTCAAAACGGCCTCTTGCTGTCAGCTCTCCTCTAAAAATACTAATATCGGTACCGAAGCCTGGTTGGACCCGCGCGGCGGCTGGCAGGGTCTCATTCGCGGTGGCGGTGAATTAAGCGCGGCCGCGTGAAGCTTTTTAACGCGATTCACACGGAGAGGCGACGCGGAGGAAATTGGCTCAAGTGTATGAAGCGGATGCGCAGAGATAGAGCGGGGCTAGAGCGGGTGGGAGTGAAATACAGAGGAGAAAAGGAGAGAAAGGAGAGAATAAACATGGCAGATTTAAGCAGGAAGCATTGAGGCCATCTCTCTCTGGCAGAGAAGCCAAAGAGGAAGTGAAAGTGAGGGCACTTCCTGTTTCACTTTTGCCGATGCTTTCATAACACTGTGCAGAAGGCATGACCCCAGAGATGAAGCAACGCTGCTGCACATTTTTCTACCCAAAGGAGGAGGTTCTGGCTCTGTATGTTAGTCGAGTTTCATGATGGCGTTTGCCCTCTGAGGTCAGAGGTCACACCCGCACAAACCTCAACTCTGCACTGATCAGCCATAACATTATAACCACTGAGATGCAAAGCCAGAGTTCGATTGATTAACCGGTTACCATGGCGACTGTTGGAGGGTGGGTTATTTTAGGCAGCAAGGGAACATTTTGTCGGGTGTTGGTTGTTGGTTGATGTGCGGATGCATCAGGTGTCTCTAAGAATACGTTGCTGCAGGTTTTTTACCTGTCGGAGTGTAGTTCTCATAATTCTTCAGTTTGTTTCAGCGCTCTTAGAAGTAAAATTATAATAATAGAAAAAGGATACCAAACATATTTAAAGTGGTATACACTCATCCGCCATAACATTATAACCATTGAGAATTTGGGTGGTCCGACCTCAGGCTTCCGCACAGTTGAAGCAGAGCCACCTATGGATTCCCCGAGGTCAGAACATTCTGTGTCACTGCTTCTGAGTTACCATGGCGACGCGGTGGATCATACGGATGATAGTCAATCGTAGCTAGCTCACCAACAACTCGTTGTCCTACGTTAAGCCAGATACGAGTTCAGGTACGCCAGCGCCTCTTTTTCAGCACACGGGATGATAGAGGCGGGTCCTTTCTGTCTTCTTCGCCTGTCACTAGCAAACAAACTACTTCCTGCTTCGGAGCTTTCAAACAAATCTTGATTGACACTTGTCATTGAGAACTGGCCACAGGGGCTAAAGGCCTGTTTTATATGTTTGTTTTTTTATGTTCAGTGTGAGCAGACAAATCATCTATCATCATCATCATCTTTGTTTTTAAATGACGGGTGATTGATGGAATCAACACATTTCAGAAATCGTAGAGTGAATGTCCAGTTTAAAACTTTGATGTCCACCTTCAGTGTTCAAGTCTCTCAGCTGTTTGATCTGGTTCTGATTTTGTTCACGTGATTTTATGCCTTCAAAATAAAGGTTTAAATCTCTCCTGTTATATACTCTGAAGCACTTCACTCAAATCCGTGATGGGATTGAAAGGACATCACCTCACGGAGGATGGAAATGAGGACCAATGGGAACAGTCAGAGGCTTCGGGTCAATTTTGTCCGTTTACTCTGTTCTCCCTGAACGTTAGCGTTCACTTTGGCAGATGAACAGTTCTGCTGATGAGAGACAAAGTCCTCCTTTTTCCTTTTTCCTTCTTTATATTAACTGCCTCGCATCAAGATGGAAAAATAATTTGCGTTTTTTATTTTTTACGGTAGCTTAATGCTAACATATGATGAAGATGCTAACAGAATTTTTATTGATGGTAAATGTAAAGAATTAGATCAGGCAGACATGGGTGATCTTCATTTAGCTGCGTTACTAAACAAACGTTGGATGAGATAATGTCGTTTTTAAGTCGTCTTTCACGCTTTCAGAAAACTCTCCAGGTGTATCTGACAGTTTCTGGTGGATGTAAGACGTGAGCACGGGTTTGTTTCCAGCTTGGCAGAAGTTTACGCTCTCATGAGTGTCGTTTTGGTTGACTGTGTTTTGGTTTTATTTGGAGAATTACTAAATATAGTCGCTGCAAAAACAGCAGCTTGATGAATTGCGATGACAGCTGGTGGAAGAAGTGACAGACTCTCAAAGAAAACTGGCCATCTGTGTGTGTGTGTGTGTGTGTGTGTGCCGTCTCCGGTTAAATCCCGGCTTTCACGCGTAGCTCATGCTTGTGACGTCATAAATCGCACATTAAGTTGAACACAGAAATAACCCCAGGTAAGAAATATGACTTTGTGAAGTACATTAAAGTCTAAATCCAAGCAGTCAGAGTCAGAGCTGAGGGCTGAGCAGTGAGTTGTTAGTAGATAGCAAACTGAACAGAGTAATCAGGCTAACATCCCTTAAAAAAAGCCTTAAACATTTCATGAGTGCATATAAAATTTTAATTGGTATGAAATAAAGCAGTTTAGGCAGTAAAAAAACACAATAAATCCTCAAAAGACCGAAATCAAGCCTCAAATGTTAAATATTTATCGAGGCTTCCTTTAAGAGTCATTTCCTACTAAATTAGGTGAATTTAAGGAAATTAAAATACAACAATTAGAGCAGCTACACCAAAGCGGAGTCAGCAGGGAAGGGGAGAAAGAAGAAAGGGATTATGGGAAATGTAGTCTCACGGTACACAATAGTGATAATGACGGCGTTAGAGACGGAGGTCGTCGGTGTCAAACCTTCTGGATGGTTTCACCCGCTCAGATCAACGGCAGAATGTTTAATTAGTATTTAATAAGATGGTTTAGAGCCTTTCCTGCAGCTCCGAGGGGACGGCGTCAGGGACGCAGCATCATTCCACATCATACCAGCGTTTCCACGCAACCGTTCAGATAGTGTAATATTCCCCGCTGTCTGAAGGCTGATGCTCCGCGTACGTCACATTTAAACGTTGTTTGTTGTCCACATGCTTCCATGTTTCCTTTAGGTTTACATCGCTACCGCCACACGATGTAAACATGTCAACAACAACAGACATGGAGACTGTTGTTGAAGGAATCATCTGTAACCATGGCATCTTCAGAAGGAATCATAAATAAACACATTCCACGTAAAAGCTGCAGTTTTGTTATATTCCCGAAAGGTCGGATATATTATGAGATCGGAATCATCGGCGCCACAGATCCTTCGTGTGAACGCGATAACTCAAGAACTGTTTCATGGATCGTTTTCAAATGTTAACCCCACATAGACCGTAGTGCGAGGAAGAACTGGTTTGATTTTGATAAAAGTAGGTTATAGAGTTCCAACACTAGGGGGAGCTTTATCTCTTAACGCTTGGGTCCAGAGTTGGTACATATGAATCCACTCCAGGAGGTCGAATACGTTTAAGTCATATTTATTGTAATTGTGCATATTTTACTCGTTGGGGGAGTTTTTATTTTTTTACGATAGATTTACGATAGAAAAGGCCTTTAAGTTTTGTCCTTTACGCCGCCTGACTGAATCTTCTATTTTAAATCAACATTATTAGGATTATTATATTTAATTCATCATCAATAAAGTTCATGTCTATCCATCTATTAAAGTTACACAGAAGTAATTTATCATTCTGATAGTGAAATAAAGTCTACAGTCTTCCAACTATCGTGGCGTTAACGGTTTTCAGGTGTGGAAACATTCTGGACCTGGTGGAGGTTTTTACCGCGTGATGCCAAATTATCTGTTATTTTTGCATTTGTTCTTCCTCTTTTGCTCCTCCCACTTAAACAATCTCATCCCAGTTTTGTCACCATTTGTCCTGAATGCCCCCCTCACCCCAAACTCACCCGCTCACCCTCCGGCTTTTTTCCATCACGCGCCTGCAGCCTCTCTCAGGTGATGATCACCGATCGAGCAGCGGTTCACAGAATCGTTTGGTCAATGCTCTAATTACGTCTTCTCTGTGTGGGCCACACGGCGAGGGGATCGATCATCCGCTAATGAGAGGTGTTGGGTGGGCGCGGGGGGCGGGGGTGGCGGAGAGAAGAAATGAAGAGCGGCCGCTTCTGAAAAAGCCGACTGTATATGAGCTTCAACCCTCCACCTCCTCCTGCTCCTCCATTCGATGCTCTTGCTGCTATCATTCCTGCATCGGGGCTTCATTATAGCCCACGCAGTATCGACCTGCAGTCAAACGAATCGATGTCCGGACGCTCGCGCTCGCACGCATGGATCCATGCACCCGCTCCCGAACCAATGCAGCTTTACTCTGGGAAAACCAGGAGAGGATCGTGATCTAAAGGTCGCTGACGATTTAGCCGAGATGCTACGTTAGCCTTCCAGCATCTGAGCCCGGTGCCCAGTTTTTATCCAAGATCGAACCCGCAAGCTTATTAGCAGCACAAGCTCCACCCACTGGCATGTTTGTTAGCCAGTTCATCAAGCAAAGTTCTTCTTCCTCTTCTTCTTCTTCTTTAGGGGCAGCTGTTAAGCAGTATTTTATTATTGGACCTTTCTATCAGAACCAGCAAGAATTTCTTACCAGCGGTTTGTGTCACCGACGTCAGACAACGCAGGCGGGTCTTCAACCTCAGGCACTTAAATCAGCCTTTGGTGCCTCTGGTAGGTTCCAACCACTGCAGAACCAACAAGACCAGCAGTTCTGGAGATGTGCTTACCCAGTCCGCCAGCCATCACAATTTGGTCCTCAGATCCTTTATTCCTGCTTCCAGCATCAACTTCAGGCCGAGATGTTCACCTTCTGCCTGAAACATCCCACCCACTGACAGGTAACCATGGCAACCGGATCATCTGCGTTATTGTGATTCAACAGTCAGTGGTTGTAATGTTCTGGCTGATGGGCGTAGTTGTTACATGATACGCGGAGCCAGAGTGATGAAACCCTTCATCCTCTTTCATCCTGTCGTTTTCCTGCTCTCCCTCCTCTCTCTGGGAGCGAGTAGGCTGCATATTGATTTTCACTGTTGAACTTGTGTGTCTCTCGCTCGCTCTCTCTCTCTCTCTCTCTCTCTTGTTCGCCCCCACAGACACAAACTGACGGAGAAGTTGATTAGGAGCAGCTCTAAATATATCCTCCACCTCTTCCTCCTCCTCTCTTCTTCTTTCTCTCCTTCCTCTTCCTCTCTGGCTCGTTCCCTCACCCACTCCTTCTCCCACATTGCTTCAATCTTCTCGATTTCTCTCACCCGATTCGCCTGGACGCCGCTCCGCCGAGCGCTTTCTCTTCCCCTCTCCGTTTCCTTCGCACTCGCTCTGAGCATCTCATTTGTCAAACCCCGAAAAAAACCTAAAAAAAGCGAGGGAGATAGAGAGGCGTGCCGGCAGCGCTGCCAGGTCCAGTGGAAAATCACTAATTTGTGAGATTCAGGAATGATGGGTAGGTTTTTCTGAATCTTAGCATCAGTTTGTGGCAAACGTCTTTAGAGTCAAATCAAAGAGGAGAAATCACACGATGCCAACGCACAGGCACAGCGGTGACAACTGAAAGACACCAACTTCCTGTTAGTTCACCTGCAGGACCCTCCTCCCCTGAACGCCCTCACTCCAGCCCGCAGGAGTTCACATGATGGCAGAATGACCGCCGCGATGGAGCGTTCAGACCAAACGCAACGTTTTCAGCTTGTTGTGATTTCGTTAAAGGAAGAGGTAGGCCTCAAGTACAGCCGACTCGAACTTGACCTGGTGCCATAGCCAACGCCTATGAGTCCAGGTACAAGTCCTAGCCACCTACGAGTCCAGGTACAAGTCCTAGCCACCTACGAGTCCTAGCCACCTACGAGTCCAGGTACAAGTCCTAGCCACCTACGAGTCCTAGCTTCTTACGAGTCCAGGTACGAGTCCTAGCCAACTACGAGTCCTAGCCACCTACGAGTCCAGTTAGTCCTAGCCAACTACGAGTCCTAGCCACCTACGAGTCCAGTTAGAGTCCTAGCCAACTACGAGTACGGATTTGAGTCCTATTGCATCCACTTGCATCCCAAGGCCGTGTGCCATCAGGCGAACCGCAAGCCGGCCCCAAGGGAAAGCCGGGCAGGTGCTGCAAAGGGGCCCCCCCGTCCAAGAGCAGGCCCACTTCTGCAGGAGAAGGGAGACCCCCGGCAAGAGGGTACGCCGAGACTCCACAGAGGGAGCACACACCGCCATGGTCTAACCGGCAGGGGGACAGGAGACAGCAGGCCCCAAGCCTGGACAGAGGTTGACCGCCCCCAAACAGTAGGGGCCACATCCCCAAGAACCCACGCACCTGGACCCGCCCGGCTCCCCGACACCGAGTTTGCCATATACCCGAGAAGCCAGAGCCCTACCAGACCGCCACCCCCCCAGGGAGTGAAGGATATCCCCTAGGACACACCGGAGACACATCGGGAAGGAAACACACATATTCCACACGTATGAGCTGTGGGTTGGTGCATTTGGTCATTTTGAAGGTATTACAACAGATCTTCACCCAGAAGTTCTGGTCTGGTTTGACGGATCAACTCCCACTTTGAAGTTGGGAGAGAAACTGTATCGGCCAGATATTTTGGAGAATAATTTGGGGGATGAGAGATTCAGAAGATCTTTTCTCCTTGAGGGGAGGTTTAGGTCCAATCGGCTTAATTCTAATTCCTGCTTGAATTAAGGATTTAGGTTGATGATATTCAAGGAATTTCTTCCTGCTGATTCTATATTTTGTCACCAGTTCTTGAAACGGAGAGAAGCTACTACCTAGGATCTTCCGGAGGAGAGTCCCGGAGTTCCTTGTTTTGCAGGAAGTCAGGATTGTTCAAGATTGGTGCGAGTCTGACTAGGATCAGTGAAGATCCAGTTATCTTCAGAGATTCCGTGCAGGCTGTCGGGGCGGAGCTTATATTAATGCTCTTAAAGCCGCTGTGACGTTTGACAGTGGGACTGACGAATGACGGTCTGAGACTGGAATGATGGTTCTACATCGATCCATGAGTGGGTTTAATCCACTTTAAGTTAAATTATACTCTGTTGGATAGAAAGTAATGTAAAACGTTCGGTAGTTCTAATCCACCGTGATCTTTGTTTTGTTGAAGGGTATTCAAGCGAATACGTGGCGTTTTGTTCTTCCATAAGAATCTCGTGCCTGTTGAGTCGGAATCGTTGAGAAAGATCATTAATTTTCTGGGAGCATCTTAATTTAATTTAAATGGTTGCGACTCTCCCCATGAGGGATATGGGCGAGGTCCACCGCCGCATGAGGTCATCCTCTATCCATATGGGAAGTGGGGTGTAGTTTAGTTTAGTACTTCCTGACTGTAGCGGAGTAGATGACGAACTGAGAATGTTTCAGAAAGAGAAGTTTGTGATTTTTGGAGGGATAGTAGTGCATCATCTGCATAAAGGCGTATCTTCTGACAAACGTTTGCTGTTTGAATCAACTCAATATTTTCATCTTCTGAAGAATTTTGTCTTCTGACACCGTTTGTCAGAACCAGCAATACGGTTCAGTAGTTCTTCTGTGGCCTCAGGCACGAGTGACCTTTGGGTGTCCATAACCTCGTCTCCACCTCTTTACTTCTCCATCTTTAGACCCAACAGGACCCGGAGGACTGGAGGTGTTCCGACCCGGCTTACTTACCCTTGTTAAAGGGGTTCTGCTCCTCGTTCATGCTTGAACCTCTGGTTCTGGTATGAAACCTCCATATTTCCAAACTGGCAGTTCTGGTCCAACTGAAGGAATTCAGCTTTAAAAAATTATTTCTTGATTTTGTTGCATCGTCGCCTGGAAACAACCTGTTGTTGGAGGCGTGGCCTCTGTGAGGATCAAAGGCTAGAGTTGCCCTGTCAAATCAAAACAAAGGGCTTCACTATTTTAATGATGAAGAACAATCCCCATAATATTAGTTTGGAATTTTGAAAAACCGGAATAGTGGGGGATGGAGAGCGCGCAGAAAAGCCGAGCCAACTTCCTGTCTGTGTTTGTGTGAGTAAACAGAGATTAGCTGAGATGGTGTTAGAGATAGGCCGGGTCCAGATGGGAGAAGGAGCCGCTCTGTTTGTTCAGCATCTATGTCGGCCGTCCTGAGGTAAACAAAGCCGACGAAGGCCGTCTGCAATTCAGCGCTGCGATCGCGGCGCGGGACAAAACAAACAAACGAGCCCACTGGGCCGTTCTGCCGGGCGCAGGCGCCGCAGATTTAAATCTCATTTGCCTTTTCTTGGTTTTCTGGAGCTGATGTGGAGTCGAGCCGCTCCGCTCTTCGCCAGAAAGGAGGAGGAGGAGGAGGAGGAGGAGGGGGGGGGGGGGGGGGGGTCTCATAAACGGAGCATTTTTCAGACAATGAGCGTGTGGGCGTTTGGCTTCAGGCACATTTGACAGGATCAAATGACTTACGCAGGGAAGAAATTCTGTCGTTTATGAAATAATCCCCCCATACTTATTTCATCCACATCCTCTCCTCAGCTTATTTTTCTCTTTCTTCTCACCTCCAGCCCCCCGACCCCCCCTTCTCTTAAACGGATTGAGGTAAAATGGGAATCTGTATTCAGCGGGTGATTTTAGGCCACACTGACTTGGTTTGGATGTGAGGTGTGCGTCATAGGTGCGTGATGACATCTACCTCGGTGCCCGTCTGAAATGAAGAAGCCGGGGGGGCGAGGGGGGGGATAAACACCTTGTGGGCCCACAAGGTGTTTATCATGCTGCTACTGTTTTGGCTGCGTTGATGTGCTTCATGATGTTTGAACGTGAGCGTCAACATGGGAGAGGTTCAACTTCACACTGAGGCAGCTGATTGGAATCCTTTGCATCACGATTCCGGTTCGCTGTCGCACCTTTACCTGATCTCCTGATTCACTACGCTGAGCTTCTGTTCATCCTTTCTGCTGTGAGGTCCGTCCTCACGAGTCTAACCTCATTCTTGTGGGGTTTGAATTCATTCAGGCGTCATTCAGCTAGAGCTGAAAGTTTTTGCGTGCCTCCGTGGCGTGGAATCCTCTCAGCATTGAGGTTCTCCAAACATCAGACAACCTGAGGAGGAGGTTGCTGCTAAAGAGGAGGAGGCCCATCGTAGCTGCCCGTCCGACTTCCACAGAAACAGCAGGGTGAAATGGAGGAACGTCTGGAACGTCCCGGGAAAGAAGGTTGCAGATATGCAGATCTTCACACAGGTCTAGTCTTATGGACTCACTTTGGTGCAGAGAAGGTTCCTTCTCCTCCCTCCCTACTCCTCCCTCCCTACTCCTCCCTCACTGTATTCTTGATGATCCTCTTAAATTCTTAGAGGATATGAACATTTTTTGTTTAAGAGCTTTTTGGAGATCATTCCATAACGATGGTGCATGGCAGGAAAACGCTCTTTTGCCAAAGTCTGTCAAAGCCCGGGGAACATTCAAGATCAACCATATGAAGGCGCGCGGACGGTAACTACTAGAGCTGACCGAGAAAAGAGTACTGAGGTATTCTGGGAGTTTACCCAGCAGAGCTTTATGGATGAACTTATTCCAGTGTTGTTGTCCACCAACGGTTAATGATGTCCAGACAACTAAGTCACAGAGAATGCAGTGGTGAGTACCTGAATATCTGAATGAAACGTAGAGAAGCACGATACTCTGAACCGAGGCTCCTTAAAGAGGAAGAGGCAGCATCTACCGTAAATCACCAGAATCGATCACAGACAGAAAGGTGGCCTCAACAAGTTCTTTCTTTGCAAAGAAAGTGAAACATGATTTATTTCTAAAATAAAAAAAACATTCTTCATTTTGAGTTTCTCAACTAGATTAGAAATATGTCCATTAAATGAAAGCTTTTCATCAATCCATAGGAGGACACCCTTTCAATCAATCAGACGTAAAAACTCCTAGATTGTCAAAGTTTTGCAGGCGAGCTTTTGATAAGATCGTAAACTTATTCTGCAGGATTTGACGGTAGGAGTCTGACAGGAAACATTCCATGTAGGCACTGCCCACAGGTTTCTCTAATCCTCCCGCAGTGATCCGTACGAGCAGAGCAACACGAAACCTTTTCTCTCTTTGGCTCTTTGGCTCATGACGGTAGGATATAAACGCTTTAGGTCACTGACTCCATAGACTGGATCCCAGATCAAAGCTCAGACTCCGGAGGTTTTAGGCAGAGCCGTAGGCGGTGGTGACAAGGCGCTGGAGGTCATCTCTTCAGGTTGGATGGATGACCTGGCAGGTGGACCGAGGGGATTTATGGAAGCCGCTCAGATTCTCTGAGGATTTGAGGTACAAGAGACAAATCAGGTGAGGGCCCAGACCCAAACATGTAGACCTCTCACAAATGGTGTCAAAAAAACCGTTGACACCGAGTGGGGGCTGGGATCGGGGTTAAGTCCTGCAGAACTCGTGGAGACCAGGTTTAACCACAACCACACAAAGAAAGGAGAGGAGGAAAAAAAAAAAATCCTTGAGGGCCGATTAGCTTACTGCTAACATATAATGGGAATTTCCATATACATGCTAACGGAGTTAGCGCTGATGGCTGGACCATAATCAAACAATAAACAAAGATGTAGAAATACATGATTTCACTTTCTATATATTTGTCAGTTAGACTCGAGAGAGTGTCTGTTGCTGATATGCTGCTCTGAATATTTTTGTGATAATAAAGAGAGAAGAACTACGGCGCCTCTGAAGTCCCTTGAGGAAAAAAAACAACATTGAGGGCACAAGATAATTTACTGTGAAACCAAATCCCCCTCAAACACCAAGACCCTCTAATCGTATTTATTTTGAAATATGAAAGAGTGGGATATTAAGTTGGAGTGTTTATTCATTCACAAATCTAAATATATTTTGATACGTAATTATGATTTGTTTTTATTTATTCATGTTGAAATAAGATATTCAGAGTGATTATTTGTTTGCAAAGGGTTATTCATTGGAATCTTTAAAAAGTCATTTATGTCCGGTAGAAGATGGTTATTCATTCAACAATAAAAGGAGTTGGTGATAAACTTTTGATTGACTAGTTTATTAGAAGCTGTCCGTCACTGTTGAGATGCCCCGCCCACAAACCTGTGGGAAATAAAGTCTTGTAATAATTCCCTTTAGAAATACTTCTTCCTGTTATCGGGTTTGTCTTCCTCCTATATTGTGGTAATAATATATTTGTCCTTAAACCCCGTCGGAGTTCTTTGTTTATAGATCCTCTACAACAGAAGATGAACGTTTCATTCTGCTATTCGGAGTTTGGAGTTCTTTATCTGCTATATATACATATATATATACATATATGTATATATATATGTATATATATATATACACACACGTATAGCTGTTGTTAGATTGAATCTCTTTAGAGATACGTGGTTCTGTAGTTCCACATTCACTGGGTCGGTATACATCCTAACACGGTCTCTGTGTTTACGGCGCGGCGGGGTCACGGAGAGGTCGTGGCGGTGCTTTCAGGGACAGAAGCTCCGCCGTGGCTTCAGTCACACCAGGATCTCCAGCGTTCCACACAAAACACGATCCGTCAGTCAACCTTCAGCGGAAGAAACCTTTTGTTCCCGGAACAAACTGTTCCCCCTCTGGAACGTCCATCGGTACATTAGTATTATTAATATCGTCTGTAAATTCTTGTGTTCTGAACTTGGAGAAGTGTCGGACCTCCTCCTGAAGGTCTTCACTGTTTCTGCGTGTCTCATCGTAAAAAAACGATTTAAAACATTTCATTTAATGAGGGAAAAAAAAAAAAAATCAAATACCGAAATCAGCGGTGTGAAAAAGTATTCACTCCCCGGAACTTAATTCTACAGAAGTTGTTCCACATGTAGCAGCAACATCTTCAGCAAAGGGTTGAAGATGAAGGTCTTCAAGGTGTATTGTGGGTAAATTTGGACCAGCCTTCATGTTCTTCTGGGTCAGCAGTGTCTCTCTCCTCCCCACTCTCCTAGTGGAGCCATGACCTCTGACCTTTACTGAGGTGAGACAGGCCTGCAGGTCCGCTGATCTTCTCTCTGGATCTTCTGCGACTTCCTGAATGAACCTTCTCTGTTCTCTTGGAGGAATTCTGGAAGCTGGTCCACTTCTGTGCAGGTTCTCTATTGTTCCAGGTCTTCTCCCTGTGTTGACGACGTGTCTCACCCTGAAGAACCAGAACATTAGAAACGGCTTAGGAACCCTTCTCTCTCATCTCTTCTGTGGAATTTATGTTGCTTTTGGCATAGTGTGCTACTGGTGAGACCTAGGAGTCTTCCTCCTGCCTCTGAAGATGTTCTGTTTAAGAGGATTCAGCTGGACTCGCATGAGCTTCATCGTGAGATTGAGTCTGGAGGAGAACATCTCGCGTCGCTCCTGAGATGATGATGCAGCCTTCTACACAGGCGACCCGGTTGTGAAGACGCTCATTAGAACCTCGCGGTCAGAAGGTCTCAGCCTCTCCTCTCCGGAGGACACAGGTGTACGTCTACAGCGCCGACCACACCGACCTGATCATCCTGCAGAAATTAAAACCACACGAGGAACAGAACTCTGCTTCATCTCTGCGAGTCTGCAGGAGACAGAAATAGAGACAGAGGAAGAGGAGCGAGATGCTGTCAACTCCTTCCATCCTCCTCATCCTCCTCCTCCTCCTCCTCACTGGAGCAGATGTCCAATTGAGTCTATTTAAAGCCGGTGCGGTTCTGATGCTGATGCGAGCGCCGGGCTGCAGCTTTGCGTTGCAGTTGTTTCACCTGCAGCTCACATCCTCCTCCCAGCAGAACCTCAGAGGGGAACCGGCTCCAAGTCCAGATGAGAGAAGATTTTACCAATAATCCTAGGCATCATTTACGGTACGATAAACTCGCCGTGTAGAAGAAAAAATAAACGATGTAATGTCGGCCTAGTCGTGACACAAACATCTTATTTCTCTGGATATTATGGGATGCACTTTCTAAACGGTTAAAGTTGGTTCTTAACGATTTCATATCAGAAAATCTCATTTTTACACACGTTTACTTTTGACTTAACTGTAATATTAATATTATGGTATTTTTTTGTGAATTTAACCAAAAGTTTGTATTTTACTCTTTTTTTGGCGGGAAATTCTGACTTCGGACTCGTGTCGACTGTAATGAGAGAGAATAAAGTCCGAACCCTCGTAGATTCTTCAGCTGGCCCCGATCCTCTTCCCTAGAAAATATACACAAATATACAAAGGCCTTTTTTTTCCCACGGCGCCTGAAGCCGTTTCCTCAGATGCAGCGTTAGATTGCAATCCTGAAAAATAACCCGGCGCTCCTGGAGAAACTCCATCGTCCCTGGCCGAGACTCCGACTCCCATCCTCCTCACAATTATCTAAAACAGACACACTTTCTCTCTAAGAACCTCCTTCTTCCTTTCTTTCTTTTGTTTTTTTACTCTCCTTCTCTGCTCCGGCTCTGATCTGCTTTTTCCCGACGTTCCGATCGATAGAAGCTGGGATTAGGTGGAACTGGGCCGCCGCCTTGTCATTCCTCGCCAGGGATGACGCATCTGCTGCCATGTCAGCGGGAGGGAGGACGGTTATCAACAGGATGTGGTGGTGTCAGACAGGAAGTCAGCGCTGACAGGGTTGCTGCAGCGATGCCTTCGACTTTCAGCGCCGAGATCTAAAACGATTTGACGTTAGCAGCTGCAGAAAAGGATGAGGAGGAGCTTCGGTCGGGTAACGAGGAAAGAGTGAAATATTAATAAGTGTTATTAATTCAGGCTTATTGACACTTATGATTGGGGATTGATTATTAGTCATTTAAGGACCTGATTACTGTCAGGTACGTGATGCTGTGTGGGAGAACAATCAACCAGAAGTGATCCAGACATGAAAAAAACTATTAATGAAATAAACAAATCATTCAGAGTAATAAATAACACAAATAATAATGATGATAAAATCCTATTTCCAATAAGAATTAAACAACAACTTATACATATTTTACTAATACATTCAATTAAATACAATTCTAATGAAATAAATTGTAGTAAAAATACTAATGAATAAATAGCACTTAGAACTATAATAATAAAATGAATAATAATGATGATAATATGAAGCAAAACACAAATAACATGTAGAAATAATTAGTATGAATAGTGTTAATATAATATAGATAATGAAATGTATGTAATAATAATAAATCAAAAGTCAATGATTGGTGATTATTTTAATGAAAATATTTAAATATATTTAATAAATATACTGAGTATAAACAATAAAAATGAAAATGAGTAATAAATCAATCACAATAAATAATAATAATCGAAATTGTTCCAAAAAGGTGGAAACTAATATAAATAAATGATAAATAAAATGAAGTAATAATGATGATTAAATGAAGTTTTTAAAAAAAAAAGCCTGAAAATGAAAGAAAATCCAGTTGGATTTTTTTTTTTTTTTTTTTGCAGTGTGTCAATCCAGCCTTAAAAAGGTGTGTAAAGTGAATTTCCCCGCGAGAGCATGAAGAGGAGCTGGTAAATGAGTTTCCTCGGTGGGTTCACCCTCCTCCACTCAACATCTCTGCAGCTGCAGCAGCTCTCCTTCACGGAGGAACCGGAGGAAACGGAGACGCGTCTGCAGCGCGCAGGCTTTGTGCAAGAGGGGGCGGAGAGAGAGAGCGAGAGAGAGAGAAAGAGAGGGAGGGAGGGAGAGAGAGCAAGAGAGAGGGAGAGAGAGCTGTGACAGCGCTCATCACCCACTGAACAACCAGGACGGGTTGCATCCGAGCATTCGCTGCCGTTCGCAGTCGGAGTTTACAGCCTTTGCGCCGCTTTTTCTTTCGATCTTTTTCCGCCGCACCCCCTCCTCCCTCTCCCGGTGCTGCCCAGCCAGTCGACCATGGTTTCTATAATTTCAGACCTGGACCCTCTGAAAAGCTGGAACGTGTTAAGGTAAGTGTTTCGCCGTGGCGCAGCAGAAAGCAGAAGGGGGGCTCAGAGACTGGGTGGGACGCGGCGCGTAATTACGCGCGGATTGCGCCGTTTGGCTTCAGTCCGCGCCTCGTGAGGAGCGCAGCGCCCTCTCCACTTTTACCGCCGCTGTCATGAGGCTGACGCACGCGGGCTGCTCCGTGTCCGCGTGCATCTCATTAAATGCATCATCGCCAGCATCTCCAAACTTCATCCGCTGCAGCCGCGAAGTAGGAAAAAACACTCATTTATCACCTCCTCCTCCTCCTCCTACAAGAGCCGCGTGCGCTGCTAGATTTAGATAAATAAATAAAAGC
Organism: Lophius piscatorius; assembly: GCA_009660295.1. Classification (NCBI taxonomy): domain Eukaryota; kingdom Metazoa; phylum Chordata; class Actinopteri; order Lophiiformes; family Lophiidae; genus Lophius; species Lophius piscatorius. Next base: position 16,740 of record VRLP01002845.1, read on the forward strand.
ATGTCCCTCCAGTAATTTCTCCTGCAACATTCACTCCTGGCTGATTGCCTGCATCACATCTTATCTCCAGAGCCGCACGTTTGGGCCGTTTAACGACTTGGCAGCAGGTTCTGACCCACATCTGATTGGCCTGAGCCTCCTGAGAGGTCAAAGGTGAAGCTCTAACAGCTCTCCTTCTTTTCAAATCAACTAGCTATTAGTGTCGCAGGCTAACGGGTCTCCATCCTGGAGCTGCAAATCGCTCTGAATACATTTACTGTCATTAAACATCGCAGAAGAAGAAAAAATCAACCCTGAATTCATAAAGCTGAATTTTAAAAAGGCCTCGTCCCTGAATATTTCAGCCGTTTGATAAATAAGTCATTACTCCCTCGGCGGCTATCGCAAATTCTATTTCAGGGACAGGAGACAGAGCCCTCACATTATTCTCTTAATGCCGCCTCTCCCCTCTTTTATCATTCTTATCCTCCTTCCTCTGCCCCCCGTCCGTCCGTACGTCCATCCATCCCAACGCCGTCATTACCCACAAATCCAAAATAGAAAATGAGTGCAGTAATGTGGAGCAGGCATATTTCAGTAAAGTGCTGATGGACGGAGGAGGAGGAGGAGGAGGAGGAGAAGTAGGAGGGGGGCTAATGATGTCATTTATAAACAGGCAGTGATGATGACCGTCCAGATTGAGAAATAGAACATACAGCTGACCTCACACACACACATATGCATATACATACACATATACACACACACAGATACACACACACACACATGCATACACACATATGCATATGCATATACATACACACACACAAGCATACATATACACACTCATACACACACACACATGCATACACACATATGCATATACATACACACACACAAGCATACATATACACACACACACATACATACACACACATGCATACATACACACACACACACACTCATCTCGGTCTATTTTCTTGACAGTGACACATCTCCTGGCAGCACCCAAACTGTCACTTTAGGCTAATTTTAGCCCCCATATTGGCCCCGCGGCGGCCATGTTGGCTCTATATTGATAAGGTCAGAGGTTGAAAAGTGAGGATTAAGGTTGCTGGTGGATGAATAGGAAGTAAGCGGAGGAGGGGGGTTATATACCTTCCTCCTGCCCTCATCTCTTTATGAAGCCTTCAGATTAGAGGCGGCTCCCGCCCTCCAGAGTCTCGACGCCGACCCGCCGCTCGCGCTCTCCCGGGGTCACACGTGAACTCACTTCCACTTACGGATGAGCCTCGATCATTTGGGATGACGAAGCGTCTCGGCGGAAGAACTCGCCACAAACACTGGATTTATCTCGAGTTCAGGTTTAATGAATTCAGGGGGAAACAAAAATCATACTTTCAGAATTCTGCGGGTGTAAAGTGAAACCGGGCCGCCATCACAGTTAGAAGGCGTGATACCCGGTTAACACAATCAAAGGATGGATGCAGCTCCGGAATTTGATTTACTTAAAATACGATTAGGAGTTAGAGGTGTGTGAGCGTGCGTGTGTGTGTGTGTGTGTGTGTGTGTGTGTGTGTGTGCGATCTACATTATTCACTCTGTCTACACACACACACTCCCGCTCCAGCGATGGCGCGGCGGCTGGAAGTCCGTGTTCCTCGCCACGTACTGGAAGAGCGGTTGAGTTCCTCTTTAATGAGAAACAGCACGAATATTAATTCCATCTGATTACATCCAGCCTCGCCGCACACAGATCGCACCCAATTAGAAAGGTGGAGGTTTTTACTCTTTTCAAAATAACACAAAGGGGGAAAAGATAGAAGAGGTTTCTGACCTCCTCCATCGTTGCATCTCCTCCACCTCCACCTCCACCTCTCCTGGCTCCGTCTCCATCCTCCTCCAATCACCTCAATCCCCTCGTTTAGCCTCATCCTGCGGCTCCAGTGAGTCAGGCGACGGGAATGACGGCGCATAAGGGGGCTTGACCTTTGACCCTGCAGTGTTGGTTTTAATTAATCTACTTAAAGAGTTTGTCGGCTCGCTTTATGTGTCGCTTTGTGTCCCGGAGGATCGGCTCAAATCCATCTGCCTAATTACCAAGAACCGCTGTTTGAATCCTTAAATCCCCTCTGATAGCACCAGTGTGTGTGTGTGTGTGTGTGTGTGTGTGTGTCTAGGAATCTGTGTCTTTGTGGGTCTGTGTGTGTATGAATCTGTGTTTGTGTGTGTGTGTGTTTGTATATGAATCTGTGTGTGTGTGTAAATTAATCTGTGTGTGTGTTTGTATATGAATCTGTGCGTGTGTGTGTGCGTGTGTATGAATATGTGTGTGTGTGTATGAATCTGTGTGTGTGTGTGTGTGTGTGTATGAATCTGTGTGTGTATGAATCTGTGTGTGTATATGAATCTGTGTGTGTAAATTAATCTGTGTGTGTATATGAATCTGTGTGTGTGTGTGTGTGTATGAATCTGTGTGTGTGTGTGTGTGTGTATGAATCTGTGCGTGTGTGTGTGTGTGTGTGTATGAATCTGTGCGTGTGTGTGTGTGTGTGTATGAATCTGTGTGTGTGTGTGTGTGTGTGTGTGTATGAATCTGTGTGTGTGTGTGTGTGTATGAATCTGTGTGTATGAATCTGTGTGTGTATGAATCTGTGTGTGTATGAATCTGTGTGTGTGTGTGTGTATGAATCTGTGTGTGTGTGTGTGTGTGTGTGTGTGTGTGTGTGTGTGTGTGTGTGTGTGTGTGTGTGTGTGTGTGTGTGTGTGTGTGTGTGTGTGTGTGTGTGTGTGTATGAATCTGTGTGTGTGTGTGTGTGTATGAATGTGTGTGTGTGTATGAATCTGTGTGTGTGTGTGTGTGTATGAATGTGTGTGTGTGTGTATGAATGTGTGTGTGTGTGTGTGTGTGTGTGTATGAATCTGTGTGTGTGTGTGTGTGTGTGTGTGTGTGTGTGTGTGTATGAATACCGGTTTGATCCAAACATTCGGTGAAGTCATCATTAAGCTGCTGACAGTCATTGTTTTATCGTTTTCATGCGTCCAAATCCACAAGTTTGATTTTCTCCTTTTCCTTTTTCTTCCTTAGCATGTTGCAACAAAACCTCCTCTCCTCCCTCCTCCCTCCTTCTTCCTCCCTCCTCTCCTCCTCCTTCCTCCCTCCTCCTCCCTCCTGTCTATCGCTACCAAATGAGTTTCATGAGACTTTTCCCGCCTAGATGAGAAAATGTGCAGCTGCTTTCATAGGCTGTCTCGGTCATGTGACCTCATAACAAGCTGTTCCCGGGGATTTAAATCGGGTCAGGAGCAGAACTTTGATGTTCTGACCGTATCCAACTATGATTCTGGGGCTCAGGATGGACTTTTAGACTCATAATTTTAGTCACCTTTGGGATGGAATCTACATTTCAGAGAGAATAATCGGTCCACTCTGGACGCCGCTGGAGCTCCTCCCTCCTGAGCTCCTCGCCACCGAAAACTATATGATCCCAAACTACAAGTGCTCTCACTTCCTGTCCCTGTTTCCTAAATGAATTTCACGAGACTAATTCAACCAAGTAGAGAAGAATCTGTGCCGGAATGATTTCTCCTTAAACCTCTGCAGCTGATGTGATACGGCGGGTCAGTCATGTGACCTCGTCATGTGACCTCGTCACAGGCGGTTTGTTCTGCTGAAGATGGAAGCTTTGATGCTTTGACCACGTGCAGTCGTGATTCTGGGGTCCAGATTCACTTCAAGACTCTGTTTAGTATTTTAATTCACGGTTGGGCTGAAGTCATGAAGTCATTAAGAGAGAGAGGTGGGTGCATTCTGGGACTTTTCCTGGCGTCCTTTAGAGCGCCACATCACACAAACCATGTGATACACGAAAAAGCTGGGTGACAAATATGGAGATGAAAGCGGGGACCGCGAGGGGCGCCAAAAATTCACTCTCGGCTTCCCACAGCTGTCAATCAAAGCTTTTGCAGCGGCGAAGGGACAATGGAGGGTTCAGCATCAAGACGGAGGGGGAGGGGTGAGGTGGGGGGTTGAATTCCTACGACACTCCTGGAATCGACGAGGAATAATTACGTATGGAGACGTCACACAACGTAGAGGGGATGGAGGGAGTGAATCTGCACAGGAGGAGGAGGCGGCAGAAGGTTCAGGCGAGATTTGTCCAGGTGTAGTCGCAACAATTCAAATATTAATAGGAAAGATTTATCGGAACTTCTGCTCCACCCTCTGCTCCACCCCCCTAGAGGAAAATATTACCATTTCCACTCCACTGCATCCGATCGGCTGTAATTGTCTCAATTCCTCTGTAGTTTCAGTTTAACTTTAAATTCCTCTGTAGTTTCAAATTATCTCTAAATTCATCTGTAGTTTCAGTGTCTTTCTAAATTCATTTGTAGTTTCAGCTTATCTCTAAATTCATCTGTAGTGTCAGTTTAACTTTAAATTCATCTGTAGTTTCAGTTTCCTTGTAAATTCCTCTGTAGTTTCGAATTATCTTTAAATTCTTCTGCAGTTTCAGTGTCTTTGTAAATTCATCTGTAGTTTCAGTTTATCTATAAATTCTACTGTTTCTGTTTTTCGGCAGATGCAGTGTCTCTTTAATTTGTTTTCCATTGTTGTTTTTCTTTTTTAAGTTTACAGCCGTCATGGTTTCTTTGTACTTTAGTTTCGCTCTAGTTCCTCTTTCCTCTCTTTTGCAGCCACATTTTTATAAAATGATCTCCACTCATAGAGAAGTCAGGCGTGTCGGAGTCGGTCACACAATCCAACCAGTAGAGAGGAAATGTAGTTGGTGTGATGACCATCAACCTTCACACCATCATCGTCATCGTCAGACGTAAACTTTTACATCAGACGTCCAGGAATCTGGACAATCAGAACATGTTTGGTCACCGACGGCGCACACACACACACACACAGCAGTTCTCAGCCGTAAACATCACATCCTGTCCGCCGTATTTAATCGCCACCAATAATAAGATCGTTGTGTAAAACGTTCAGCCTCTTTTTACGCACCTCTCTCATGACTGAGTCTGTGCTCCAGCGCCTGAGAGGAACCAGGAAAGTGCCCCTATAACACACACACACACACATACATGCATGCACACACACACACACACACACACACACACACACACACTGTGGAAGCTGTACGGCTCTTTAATGGTATTTCTGACTAAAACAAGTGTTGCCGATATCCAGCAGCTGCTTTTTCTTCCCTGAACACAGATTAGGCCAGTGAACAGCAGCCGCAGGGATTTAAACACAACTCTACCGCACACTCTTCTCTCTCTCTCACACACACGCACACACACACACACACACACACACACACACAGGGTATTAGCAGAGAATCGGCGCGAGCGTTCCTGCATGAATGAACCACAAACGCTCAAAATGAAAGAAAAACCCACTTTATTTTTATGCGGCTGTAAAACGGGGACATTGAGGGTCCGTCCTCGTCTCCTTGGAGACGGCTGGACGGATTTCCCTGACGATCCTCGAGTGCTTTGGGCCATTAAATGTGTGCATCTAAATATGTGGTTTCTACATTTAGTTTTAAAGAACATTTTAGGACCTGAAGGCTCATTTTTGTTCATAGACGCCGTCGGCGCCCGCCGGTCCGCATGGATCCGTAACGGTGGCATCAGAACACATTTAAGAGTCAAAACTTGAGCAAAGATGGCGGCGATCGTGCAGAGAGTTTTTTTACTGAACTCTTTTCTTCTAGTAGAGATTTGTGGTGTCTAGATGGAATTATGGGGACGCTGCCCCCAGTGTTCTCCAGTGGTACTGCACCCTCACCTTTTCATTCGACACCATGACTTTCTGTTTTTATGCGTCAGAGACACCGACACACACTCACGTATTTTATTTCATATACTGCTGATCTAAAATGCACTTTGCTGTTTTTAGCACTCTGAGCTCCGATCAGAGTTTTCTGAATAAACTCACCTCTCAGGTTTCCCAACGCCCTCAGAGAACAAAGAGCAATAAACTCAGATTATTGACGCAGGTTCAGGACATTTATTCACATCATGAAGTTATAGTCCGTCCACATCAGCAGAAAGTCACTTTTTCTACTAGGGAGGACTCTTTATCTTTTCTTCTTTCCTTTTCTTTTTTACTGCATTTATTTCTGTTTTACTTCTTCAAGTTTTTTGTCTTTTTGTGATATTTTTTCTTGTTTTCACCATTTTTTCTCACTCCTTTCCTTCCTTCTTTCTTTCTTTGCTTCCTTCTTTCTTTCCTTCCTTCTTTCTTTTTCTTTCTTCATTCATTTTAGTCACACACACTTAAAACAACTGGCCATAAGTCACAAATCTGTTTAATAATGTACCACCTGGAGCACGGCGCTCTATCTCTCTTTCTCATGCTCTCTCTCGACCCTCTCCCTCTTTCCACACACACACACACACACACCTATCCCTCGTGTCACTGGAGGGAGGGGCCGGGAGAAGGAAAGAGGGTGGGGGGTTATATCTTGTCTGAATAAATAAACAGCTCTGACTTCTGAACGATACCTTCAAGCTGAGTGGAGTGAAGGAGCATGGGTAAAGAAGAGGAGAAGGGGCGGGGGGTAAGAGTCAGCAGAGGAAGGAAAACATTGGTACTCTGCCCGGTGAAAATGGTAGAAAGAAGGATTAAATCTCTTTGTGTGTTTGACTGATTGATGCTGAAAGTGACGCCATAATGAAAACGGGTCCGAATGGAAGCCCGACCAATCACAGCCGGCGCTCAGCACTCACCACAGGAAGTGAAGAGTCTTCACCGTCCTTCATGTAGATCGATTTACTGAGCAATAAATAGGATCATAAACTGATGATAATCTGCGTTCAGAACCATAAGGGTGGTAGATGTGGGTTTGGGTTCTGGCTGCTGTAGAAGATGCTGACGTTTTTGTCTGAATAAGAATTTTTATTCTTCCACGCTCTGAAATACTCCTTTTTTTTTTTTTTATCCAAAGAGGTGTTGCATGAAAATGGTGGAATTCAAAACCTGCTGAATGGCAGCGCCCTCATTCCCCAGCAGCTCCGAGAAGAACCGGCATCGGTCACACTGCAGGCACAGAACCATGCAGGGAGGATGAGAGGCGGAGCTAATGAATTATGGGTGGCGAGGGGTTCCGAGCCGGGTCGCTCCTGTGTCACGCTGGGAGTGTTGCCATGCAGACGCTGACCCTGTAATGTTGAGAAAGGAAAGGAGGCAAAGATTGAAGCGATGATTTTTATCGTTGACAAACAGGAAGTTCGGCTTACTGACTCAAACGCTCCGTCTCCTCGGACGCGGCTCTCCTCGCCAACCTTTCCCACCAAACAGAGAGCTATTGGTGACGGAGCCCCCACCCTCTGGAAATCTGCAATGCTTCATCTGTGGACGTTTTCAAGAAACACTCTTCAAACGTCCTCTGTTCACCACGACCCTTGACCTCTGCTGACTCGGCCGACCCTCCATCCTCTGCTCAACGTTCTCAGCTCCTGCCTCCTGCTTTCTTCTTATTGTTGTAATTTCTCCTCTTCCTTGTCTGACTATGTCAGTCGTCCTTGGGTCTCTTAAAGGCGCGATATAAACCTAAGATATTAAAAATAATGAATCCAAGTGTCACAAAGTGGTGAATCTATCGTATATTCTGGTATGTTTGGACTCCGTCAGCGCCGGCCCACACAGACGTTGGGTGGGGAGATGCAGGCAGAGAGGCCTGAGACCGGAGGTGGACTTGAACCCAGAACCTTCTTGCTGTGAGGCGGCTGTTACTCAGTAGGTAGACTGATAGACTGAGGGTAGACCTTCTAAACGGAGGGTCTGTGGTTTGATTCCTGGACCCAGCTGCCACAGTTTCCTACATGTGGCAGAATGCTGGTTGTGTTGTGGAGAACTTTGCTCAAGCGGACTAGAAAAGGTTCTCTAGAAGAAGAATCATGGCGGCGTCAACCCTCTTTAGCTGTGAAGGGAAGTATTACCCCTTAAATAAATGTTGACGGGAGGTCCTGGTAGAAACGTACCTTCAAAGTGTCCCTACTCTGAACGTTCACCCATTGAAGAGTCGGTACTTTCATCAGAGTCTAACTTCTCCTGAAGTAAAGGATGTTTGTTCTTGTACCTTCTGGTCCTTCCTCCTTTTACACTCTTAGTCCGGTGGGTTTGGAACTCACGGCTCGCGTCTTTGTAGAAGTTTGTGAAAAGCATCCAGGGATTTCCTTATCCTCAATGCCGATACAGCCTCCACCGACCTCCTCCTCCACCTCACAGAGGAGGTGCTGGTCAGACCTCCTCCACCTCTTGTCCTTGGGCCTCTACTTGGCTGATGAACCCTTGAGGTTACAGCTGACTGCAGGAGAACAACAGTTCTCCATTTTCTCAGACAGTGCTGACTTGCAGATTTCAAGTACTGGAAACAGAAATGGTGCTAAAGGTCCAAAGAGTTTGACTTCATCGGCGCTGCCCAAGAGCTGATCTTCTCTCTCGGGCCTCATGTTGATCAGTGGGATCAGGGGTCAGACGTTAAACATGCAAGCCTGCATGATGTTGATAAAGGAAGAGCGATCCAGGGTGGAGTCCAGATCGCGAGAATACTGAATGATGTCACAGCAAGTTCTGATTGACTCCAGACTCTGGGGCGGTCCGTTTGCATCATCAGAACCTTTTCAAATGAGACTTTTTAGACAAAGTATTGTGAAGCAAAGACTAAATGTTGAGTGTATGATTAGAATAAATCCTAATAACTCTGCGGTGAGACTCGTGTAAAGTTAAAGACTTCTTCTGGAACACAGCGGCGGTATTTTACTGGTCTATGCAACGCCAGAACCCGACTGCCTGTTAGTCTGATTCTCCAGCGAGGTAGAACCCAGGTGTCTCTCCCAGAATCAGCTGTTCAGAACAAGCTGATCTTTCTCTGGATTCTTTCCACAAGGTGTCTTTCTGCTGAATGAGAAGCTTTCAGGACGGCGTTGGAGGAAGGTTCAGGTAGAGCGCTGGCGTTTCCTTTGCAGCGTCTCCGCTCTCATTCATCAGCTTGGTGGCGACCAGGAATCACGGGTTGGGCCATCGGCGTTAGAAGGCGCTCATACAGGTGTGTCCACCTTCAGCTGATGCTGGTCGAGATCTGGAGGGTCTTCTTGTCCTTCTTTCTCGAGGATGTTGTCCTTCCTTTCGGTTTCAGACTACAGGGATGTTATTTATAACGACCCCTGAGTTCCAGTCCAACCCTTCATCACTGGGGATAGTGATGAGGCTGTTCTATCAGAACAAGGGTCGGTCCTGTCGGCGAGGAGGAACCTCTGGACCAGCGAAGATCTCGGCTCTCCTTCCAAGAGTTTTCTGAGATGTTAGACAAACAAACAAACGTTTGTTCGGGAGGGAGATGTCAGGAACCTTTGGGGCGTTTGAAGTCACCTCTTGATGCTAACTAATTCTTGCTGTGTTCTCTACAAGAGAACCCGGCAGATGGGTCTCGGACCGCCACGTTCAAACCATAGACCAAATACCAGATGTGTTGTTATAAAAAAAAAACGTCTTTCTCTACCTTCTTAAGGGGGGTCGCCTCAGCGGATCCTCTGGTTCTGTATGTTGATCTGGCTCAGGTTTTTACGTTGGACGACCTTCCTGACAAAACCCCACTATTCATCCGGGCTCTGGACCGGCACTAGATGTGGCTGGGTAGGCTGGTAGCACTAAGGAACATGCTTAAGGGTCCACACTGGATTTCTGCCACGCCCTCTTTTGACTGGAATAGGAACCCCGGTCTCCTGGACTCCTGGTCTTCGTCTCAAACCTGTCCAGTCGGCAGCTTTCCACACGCCTGATGATGATGATGAGGATGTTTCTTCTAGTGTGAACTCGAACAGAACCTGGAACACATGTTTATCTGGAACTTCCTTATTCTCCCGGCGGAGAGTTTGTTCAGACGGTTCTGCTTCAACTCTGACTATGAAAGAAGACATATCATCATTTTACACAACCACATCATGGAATCCTCCTGGTTCCAGAACACGTCCAGAACCAGAAGGATCCCTAATGTCACCTGGAACTTCTTTGAACAGCCGATAGAAGAAATCATCTTTGTTTTCTGGAGGGTATATTTCTGCCTCGCTGCCACCGCGGGGAGTAACGTGTGGAAACATTCAGATTTCAGTTTAAAGGAGAGCAGAAACCAAATGATCCGCGGCCGAACTTCGCCTCAACGCCGGAAATTTGAGTCTTTCAACACTTCGCGTTTTAAGAAACTCAGTCATCAAAACATTTTTCAGACGGGAAGTGAAGGGGAAGGGAAGTTGAAAAGCAGCAACAGTTTCTGACTCACTTCTGTCCGAGCTGCGCTGTGATTGGTCGCCTCGCAGTCACCTGACTTTGTCTCTGAGAACTTGTGGATTGCTCAATGCATTTTAAAGTGGAAGAGCTTTCAGTCCGGTTTTTGACCAAGGTGACTAGATTGATAGAAACGGCAATAAACTGGATCTGAATGGACTCTTCTGAGGTTCTGGACCCGAGTCGGTCACTTCAGCTCCACCGAATGCTTTATGACATTATAGGATGTCTCTTAAACCTCCTCCGTAAAGGAGGTCTGATTTATTTAAAAGCGGTCAGAGATGGAGAGGCGGGTCGGCCCGACCCGGCTGATGCTTGGATGGAGAGACAGACGGGTCGACTGCAGCTGCAGGAACAGAGCGGGCGGTTTATTGGATCGGACCGTTGCTTAATGTTCTGATCACAGTCGGATGACTGAGGAACGAGCCGTGGAGCATCCGGGTCACTGCGGCTCGTGTGTGTGTGTGTGTGTGTGAGTCTGTCTGTGGGTGAGTCTGTCTGTGGGTGAGTCTGTCTGTGGGTGAGTGTGTGAGTCTGTGGGTGTGTGTGAGAGTGTGTTTCTGTGTGTGTGTGTGAGAGTGTGAGTCTGTGTGTGTGTGTGAGAGTGTGAGTCTGTGTGTGTCTGTGTGTTTGTGAATGTGTGTGTGAGTCTGTCTGTGTGTGAGTCTGTGGGTGTGTGAGAGATTGTGTGTCTGTGTGTGTGTGTGTGTGTGTGTGTGTGAGTCTGTCTGTGGGTGAGTCTGTCTGTGGGTGAGTGTGTGAGTCTGTGGGTGTGTGTGAGAGTGTGTTTCTGTGTGTGTGTGTGTGTCTGTGTGTTTGTGAATGTGTGTGTGAGTCTGTCTGTGGGTGAGTGTGTGAGTCTGTGGGTGTGTGAGAGATTGTGTGTCTGTGTGTGTGTGTGTGTGTGTGTGTGTGTGTGTGTGTGTGTGGAAAATCCCGTTCATGCTCTAGTTAAACCTCACATATTCTGAGGATGACAGTAAATACCTTCAAAGGCGCTCATAAAATAACTTTATGTCACTTCTGACTCTCCACTCAGAAGGTTGTCAGCTGTGTCCGTTTAGCAGGGAAAAGTTCTGAGAGGAGTTCTGTGGAGGGACGGGACGTGGGCCAGCAGAGACCCCGTAAAGTTTTAGTTAAGATTCAGGTCTTTTATTTTGGAGAGCCAATAGTTCAGAATTTTTGAAATAATTGCACAAAAACTACTGAAACAATTTCCTTGAAACCTTGTGGATTAAGATATTTGTCATCCAGAGACTCCGGTTCAGAACCTTCACCCACTAGAACCGGGAGAGAAGTCGTTTTTGGAGGTTGATGGCGTCTCATTTCTGCAGAACACTGACTGTTAAGCATTTTATTTCAGAACATCAGCTGCATCAAAAAAAGAAAAACTTTTACTTCCTGTGTCAACCAATCAGAGCTCGGCGTCGGATCACATGATGCAGAGCAGCACAGGCTGAATGTCACGCCACACATGAATTTCAACAAACGCGGACCGCCGGCTGGTTTTACTTCAGAAACGTCTGATGAATCGTTACGAGAAAAGAGGGACGTTTATTTGCGGGTTCACATTCCCATCATCATCATCATCATCAGCATCCTACTGAAGACAATAAGAAGAATTGTGGCGTCACATTCAGCTTCTGCTGCTCTGCATCATGTGATCCGACGCCGCGCTCTGATTGGATGAGACAGGAAGTAAAAGCCAGTTTTTTTTTGGATGCAGCTGAAGTTCTGGAATAAAATGCTGCACAGGCATTATTCTTCAGAAATGAGACAAAGGTCCCAGCTTCCTGCGGTCTGCTGCATTCACGGGGGTTTTTATTCTGAAGTTCTGTTGGCCTGTTTTTCCTTTAGTAGCGTCCAGCACGTGGGAGGAAATGTGGAATCACACACTGCTTCTTCTTCAGGTGTTATTTATTCGTAACGATGCTGTCTGCTGACCTGCAGCACTTTATTCTGACCCTGAGATGTTTGAAGAAGACCAGTTCTGCTCTCAGTCCGTTGTTTTTATAGAATGGTATGAACCTAAGTATACATATGGACATTTTTTATAAAGTTTAAAAACCTACAAAAAGCAGAATCAGTGTCGGCGTGTCAGACTTTATAAGAATAGGAATATTTCAGCTGCTAGAAAATCATGCTAGCTGTTATTTACGCTTATAGGAGACTGAGTTCCCGTTTACATGACAACCGTTAGCTGTGAACGGAAATATGTTCTTTACGTTTTTAAAAGTTCGACGAGATCAGACGAGAATGTTGTGCGAACAATCATCGTACACAAGAGTCCACAAAAACGTCTGAAAATGTTGTAGTTTGCACGTCGGGCCAGTAGATGGCAGAGTAACTGTTCCAGAATGAGAACCATAGAAGAAGAGTGATCAGGAAGTGGAGAAGAACACAACCTGCTGGAGGAGCGACGTTATTTTTGTTGTTGTCATGGATCATGAGCAAAGTGAGGCTGTGATGTCACCGTTTTCACAAGTGATGCGTTTTCCAAGTTTACATGGAGACGGGAGGGGAGGAGTTTTCCAAAGATTACACTCTGGGACTCGTTTTCTAACGTTTGTGTTTTCAGGTACATAAACACACACATTCACACACACATACACACCTGGTCAAACACACACACTTGGAAACACACCTTGATACACACACATAGACTCCCACACCTGGTCACACACACATACCTGGTCACACACACATACACACACATACACACCCACACCTGGTCACACAAACACTTGGACACACACCTTGATTCACACACATACACACACAAACTCACACCTGGTCACACACACACACTTGGACACACGCCTTGATACACACACACACACACACACACACACACACACACAGCAGAAGCTCCTTGCAGAGCAGACAACATTTCCTTCGTTCTTTCCTTCGTTCGTCTGTCTTGAAGTCTTTCCTTTCTCTCCTGTCAGGACCTCAACGCCGCCGCCGCCGTTAGAAACAAAGCATCCTCTGATCTTTTGTGCGACTCTCTTTGACATAATCCCGCCGTCTGTTGCCGTGGTTACGCCGTCCTAATGTGCCATTGATGTAACCGTCTGTATTAGAAGCGTCGCTGACTCGCAGCGGCACAAAAAACTTTAAAGGTGTTTCTCCGTGTCTCCTCCACCTCCACCTCCTCCTCCACCTCCACCTCCTCATGCCTAACTCCTCCGTTCGTCGGTCACGCCTGCACTCGTCCTCGCCACCCTCTCATCGGAGGGTTCCTCTGCTGGCGGGTTACGTCTCTACTTTTTGATGAGGGTACGACTGTGTGGATGCGTCTGATTAAAGGAATGTCTCATGAAACGGGTCGGAATGATCCAAGACGTTTAGAATCAGGACCGAATCCAACCGCATCCATTAAATCTGCATCCAACGTGTAATCAAACAGATTCATGGCGGCGTGCGTGCCATATCTGCTGGCGATGAGCTCCACCAGCGCCGTTATGACAACATTTCATCTCATCCCCTCGACGCCACGCTTTGGAAGATGACGGTAATTTGGACGAGGCGGCGGCGGCGGGCCGTGGGTTCCCTCCCCTCGCGCGCTGACGGTCCCCGGTGCGATGCAACATTAAAGCGCGGCTGGAGCGTGAACGTACGGCCGGCTATTAAATGACAATCACACACAGAAGAACGCTTTTATAGACGAACACATTTCTGCTTAATAGCTCTCAGAGCGGAGTCGTCCAAAGATGACATTTCAAACCGAAGCCCCTCAGAACGCCGCCGCTTATTAAATTCCGCGCTGAAATCTTTCAATTTGTCAGTTTTTACGTGACGGGGGTCAGAATGGAGATCCGGATCGCGAGCCTGAAAATTCTTGTCGTGGTTACGAGATCACGGCGTAAAGGATTTTCATTGTGTTTGAATTGAGCATCGGGGGGCGTCGGCTTTCCTCTAATAGTGTCACGCGCCGTTAGCTCGCCATCGTTTTAGCGGTCGATGTTAAAGGCTCAGTCCGGGGAAGCAGGCAAGCCTCCACTGCTGCCCTAATGGTGCTTGAGGGCGGAGTTAACGCCATCGGCTGGCTCTCTGCTCGCCCCCGGGAGACCCACTCCACCCCGCCTCATTAATTTCAAGTGCTGCTCATACCCGCGGCCCCCGTGCTTTCACTCTCAGACGCCCCCCTCCCGCCCCCCATCATCACTTTGGTGCGCCCGGCCCAATCTCGCCGCTCTCCCGGCTCATTTTGAGCTGTAATTGGACGGGGGTCCCAGGAGATGTTCCTCAGCACGCCCCAGCGACTCATGTCCCGTCTCGCTCCGGGCCACGGTCGATAGGCAGCGCTCCGGCTCCGTCCTGGCCAACATTCCTTCTCTGCTGACTTTCTAAGAAAGAATGGCTCTATGCCACTCTCTCCAAGGCCGAACCTCCTCCCTCGCCCGACCTTGCCCCCTCTGTGGATGAGGCCCCGCCCCCTCCGTAGATAAAAAAAGGCCTCACTATAAGATAATTCTAAAGTGATTTCTTTTTTTCAGCACTAAAAACATCACGACCCCAATAATAACGCAGGTTGCTTTAGTGTCATTGAGAAAACTTGGTCTTCTTTGGACAAAAATTGCTAACAGTTTTTGTCCAAAGAAGACCAAGTTTTGTCGTTTGTCCTCCTTTAGAGATTATGAGGCGCAGTGGGTTGTTTTATTCTTATTTTATTCCTAAAAAGCGACTGGAAACTCTGGATTTGTTGTTCCCACTTTAGCATTATTAATCAAACGAATGTTGACATCGTTAGCAGAGCTCGCTAACGTAGCTGTCAGCAGCTCATTGCATTGAGATCCGCTGGATGATGCCTTCAATGTCTATTCAGCAACAAGCAGTTTTGGACGAAGTAGAATTGTAACTTAATTGTCATCAAGATGTGTTTGTATTTTTGAAGGAACATTTGTAGATGTTTTCATGGATATTAAAGAGGGAATTACGAAAAAGTTAATGCTAAAGAACATTAGCCTTCTCGGTGATTTTCGTCCCCGCCCACAATAGTATCACGATATTTTGTCCATATCTCTAGCCATAATTCACAGAAGAAGTGTCCTCCTTTCTGCTGTTATACAAGTGTCCCCCCTAGGTCAGGGTCTTACTAAAGGACAGTACATCTTGTAGGCCCCAGAGTCAGTCCAGATATAGAACCCCCATCATTCCAATCAGCTGTTCCTCCAGAGAGACAGGAGTGTCTCTCTCTAATGTTCCGTCTGACAAACAAGGTTCCATGAAAACAGGAGTTTCGGGTCAGACTGGGGGCGGATTAAAGCTGGACTAAAGGACTTTGTAACAACTCGGCAACCAAAAAGGCGGTAACCATCAGTTCTGACAGACCAAGCAGCTTCATTAACCAAAGAAGCCTTACAAGAGTTTTAACCTTTCAAAGTGAGCCTCATCAGATTGTGGCACCAACCAACATTTACCTCCAGCCCAACTCAGCCGGCAGCGCATGAATATGTGGGCCATGTCGCGGGTTTCCGTGCCAGAAGACTTCCAGGGACGACATCAGGCGCGAACATGATCCTGACACTCTACCCGATACTTTCAGTCTCTCTCTCACCGCCCACCATCCAGCACTCGCTGCGGCGTCTGAGGCTGGCGCGTTTGGCTCGCTCGCTGTGCCAGCGTTCCCTCCGGCAGCATTTGTGCTGTAATCTGTCTTATGAGCCTGTCTCATCGGAGGCCCGGGAAGGTTTGGAGCCGCGAACACAGAGGCAGGATAAGACCCTGAAAGCTTCCCGCTCCTCTTATTGTCCACGACTCAATCCCAACTATCTCAAATCTCTCCCCTTATCTCCTCTCCTTTATTAACCAGGCTTGATTGACACTTGACAGTTGGGGGAAAAATGTTCCTGACCAGAACGCCGTGGGCCATCAGTGCATACCTGCAGCTCCCCCTAGAGGCCGGACTGGTTCAGACTGAGAATTATTTCATCCTGTGAGGCGTTTCTCTGCCTTTGACCATCTGGTCGTCTCAATCCAGAAGGTTTTTACCTACCAGCTTGGCAAGAATCGCGAACGTAGACACTTGATGCGTGCATTTGCCCGTCACTGTCAAGAAAAGACCAGACAGGAAGTGAGGGAGTGCGTCGGTATCCACACGCCAATGAGAGGCGAAGGCGTTAATAATTGTACTCCCGCCCTCGCAAGACGGCTTTTAATAACCAGTAAAGTTTCCAGTCTTCAATCTCTATCCCCTCGCCGCCGCAACCTGTCCTCGTCTGGAGGAACTTCCGCCGCCGCATTCACACTCCAGCTCTGCTTCAGGAAGTGTCTGCCGTCTCTTAAAAGCACGCTGAAAGAAAAGGTGTTTGTGTTTCCGCCATAAAAGCGGATAGCGTTCCAGCTCTAGTGAGAGGGAGGAGTATTTATTACCTCCCCCGTCCCTGCTGAGAGATATGTATTTGTTTACGGAGGCGCTCCGTCTCCACTCTTAATGCGCTCGCCGCTCACCCTCATTAATTCACTTGATGGTCTTTGATTTGCCGGGCATCACTAAGTCGCATTAAGAAATGTATTTCCTGGCTCTTACTTAACGACGCTTCCAGAACCAACGCAATTAAATGCACATTTAAAAACTTACGGTCCCCCCCCCCCCAACCGGGCCCGGCGCCGGAAGCGGCCCCCCGCCCCCGCCCGACCCTCCCCCCCCAGTGAAGCAGAGTGGTAAAGGTGATGCTGAGCCTTTTGGTGAACGCCACCTGTTAGCGCTCACAACTATAATGCTGAGAAAGGCTTATTCCGTCATTCTTTAAGACGAGATTGTGGTTTTGATTAATTGTTTTTCAGGGGGCGGAGCTTAATTTCACTTACATCTGAGCATATTTACTCATGCATTCATTCCTAAACCCTCTAAGAACAGATCAAACTCATTTAACAGTGGGGTCCACCTTGGTCCAAACCACAACTGAGGGCACATAGAGGCCAGCAAACAACATTCTCTTATGGTAAAATTCCGTCACAACAGCTGCCCAGTATTTTACCGTAAATTATACCCCAAAAAAAGTATTTTCAACAGTGTATATTTCATGATTTTTGAAGATAAAGCCAGTGTTCAAACCTAACGTCGTGCTAACGTTAGTGCTAACAGTGCTAGCCATGCCGCCACAGGATGGTGGTGGATCAGGGTTTGAAATATGGGAGTTATGGTCACGGGTTAATACTATTCATTTTTTTTCTTTAGTTACAGTAATTCATGAAACTTACATTAGAAGTGATTTGTCTTCTGGAAACATCACTACAGCTTCTCAGCTTCTTCTACAGGCCTCTAAGAACTCTTTGTCCACCTGGACCTAGTTGGTGTCAGTGGATTGGAGAGTTAGGTCTGTGGATTAGAGATTTACTCACACTTATCTTTCACAGAAACCAATCGGCTGATTATTTCCATGAATAATGGATTTGTTGTTTGGTCTATAAAATGTCAGAAAGTGCTGATGAATCTTTCTAAAGCCTGAGGTGACACCCTCCAAACTCTAGTCTGGTGCACAACCACGAAGGATTCCTCTTACTTTCATAGACGGCTGAAGGAACCAGCATGTTCACATTTGAGTCGCTGTACCTGAAGGGATTGGACATTTAAATGGATTTATTGAAATCGTTGTGATCAACCTGTCGGTGCGGCTCCAGTGGATTCTTCAGCAGCAGGAACCGAGTCCACTCACTAAAATGATGCATTCCTGGTTCCCGTCTCTTTTCTCCAAGGTGTTTTGTAGAAAACAGGGTTTCAGTTTTTTGGGTAGTTGAGAATGAAGGTAGAGTTAAAACCACCGGACCCTCGAACCTCTCATCAGAATCTGCCTCCTACTTCATGCACGATAGATGGAACTGGTAAAAATTGAAAGAGCTGTCAGTCAAATTAATAGACACAGTGAAACCTCCTTGATCAATGTAGTGTGAATGACACACGGCAGCCCCCCTCCTCCCCCCAGGGCTGACCAGTTCTACATGTTTGGTCTTTGCCAAATGCCCCCCTCCCATACAATTTGTGGAGATATTTGGGTTTTATAATTCTTGTTTTCCTCTGTTGTTATGGAAAATGTTGCCTCACACTATCAGCCACTTTATCCAGACCTGCGAGAATGACTACGTGTTATTTCCTAGCGAATGGAAACAGGTGAGAAACATAATGTTCTTGGAGCAGGTAACTGTTTGCGTGGCTCGGCGCCACGGCGCTCACAACACTTTTTATATTCCTGCAGTTTGAGCGAAGGGAAATCTGTCTCTCCAGCTCACACAGTCCATGCCAGATTAAAAAAACACCCTCGAGATGTTCTGAAGGCTCGACAATGACACGCTTTCTCACGCGCCGTCCACCTGTCGGCACAAATCTTCACTTAATGAGCAATCCAAGACGGAAAACCAAACATGGGCTCAAAGATGAATGAAGGCTGGCATCAGGTCCCATCAGACACTCTTTCAATCCACCATAGAGGCGGTTTAACTCCTCCAACACGACGAGGTGCTCCTGCAGGAGCGGCTCTGCTCTCTCTCCTCAAGGTCTGGACCCAAGGTTCGGGTTTCTCCTCCATTATATCCTTTTACCCTGTTGGTTTTCACATATATAAACATATATATATATAGATAAATCCGGCCCATGGGATGAAATCTGTCCTTTAGCACAGGCCGAGTCATTAGCCAGCTAGCAACAGCCTCCTCCTTTGGAGTATTCCATTCAAACCATTCATAATCCGTAGTTCGTGTCTCGATAGGTAGAATTTATTCCCTGTTTCAGTTTGATGCGGACTCATGTTCAATCATCTCATTTGCATGTTTCCATGCCTCTGGAGTGCGGCGGCTGAATGGGCCTAATTGAATAGTTGATCACATATTAATGTAATTAGTCTGGTTCAGTCCTGGTCATTGTGTGCTGAATTCATTTATTCCGTCTTGTTATTGTGTTCTCTCAGGCCAGAGGCTGTCGGCGGCCCCAGATGGTTTACTCTAGCTATCGCCGCCGATCTGACTGGGAGCTCCTCCCTTTGTCTCCGGATCAGACTCCCATACTCCCTCTGATCGCGGACAGAGAGGCGGCGCAGTAGAAGCCGGATCAGGAGGTTTTACTGGGGAGGAAATAAGTTCAGAAGAAAGAGGCGGTGGTCTTCACCATATCCAAGTTTTCCATGAAAGGGCAACAAGTGAAGCCTGATGGGAAATATGCAGATGTATGCAAATGTGTGTTGGAAGGGTCGCCCAGAGGCCTGCTGGGAGATAAAGCTCTTCCGGATGGAGGTGGCGGTGGAGGAGACGGACACTTTGAGCTCTATGCCGCCATGTTTAACATACAAAACCAACCGTGGCCCAATTATGGGCTTTGTTGTCAACTTCAGCGCCATTAATCCCACAAATGGAGCCGCGCTGATGACAGCCGACTCCGGAACGATCCGTCAGACCTTATTGGTGATCGGCGACAGACATCTTTCATTTGATAGTACCTGTGCAAAGACGGACGTCTTTCATTGTCCTACTAGCATGTGGTTACCGTTTCACCGCTCGGGGCCTCCAGGGCTTTCCATGTGGATCTGATGGATGGGTTCCCGGTGTCGCTCCATTATAAACCCGGGCCCTAAATGAGTCGAGCAGAAAGAGAACGAGACAGAGAGGAGAGGCAGGGAAAAGTTAAGCGACTCAATCTCCACGATTTACGCTCCACCTCCTCATTTGATCCACAGAAGACCCTCAGATGTCTCAGGCTGCTGGGGCGGAGGAAAGAGTCCAGTCCATGGGTCCAAATGTCTCTGTGAAGACCCAGGAAGTGCTGGAGTGAATCCTGTACATAGTTTTTATAGACAGTGTGGAGAAACCAGGCAGGGGGAGAATTCTGGGATGGCAGTGAAACACGCTGAGGAGTGATGAATTGACTCATCAGTGGAGAAAAAGTTGATTATGCAGCGGTTCTGAAAGATTGATTGTATTTTGTTGTGTTGCCGGCTGAAGTTAGAGACTCTCCTCAAATGTTTCATCTGGTTTAATTATCAATTTAAATCCCTTTTGGATTTTTGCACCAAAGTCAGTGCAGCTCTGAACCATCGATTACAGAGACGACGATGACGATGATGATGATGATGATGTTAGCTGACGTGAGTCAGTGGTGGTCTTTTACCCACTATGATATATGGAGAACTGTTATTAAACATAAAATAAATACTTATAAACCTTTTTTATAACCCAATTTTAAAGCATTGTAAAGTCGTGCTGAACTTAAGTACCGCCCCCCCCAGGAGCGGAGAGGGTCTAAGGTTCCCACATTACCCAGGTGAATGATTCTGATGATTCCAGGTGACATTCTCACGAGTAAAGTGGCGAGTAAATAGTCTTGTTCGGCGTGAACGCAACACTTTTTCACCCAGTTGCACCATCTCTACGTACTTTTATCCTTTTATCCTCACATCAAACGCCCAAATGTCAATCAATTGTTTTTATAATAATAATAATACATTTAATTTATAACGCACTTTACATTTGGATCAAATCTCAAAGTGCTACAAAGTAAAAGCAGATAAAAGCATCAATAAAAAATAAAATAATAACTATATAAAAGCCTGACCAAAAAGCAGCTATGTTAATTAAAGTTATAGGTTCTGCTAAAAAGGAAAGTTTTAAGTCCTTTTTTAAATGTGTCGGCCGTCTGTGGAGCCCTCAGATGGTCAGGGTTGTATTGCTGTGGTGGTAGGTGGTTGTATTGCTCAGATTACGGCGTGATAGCCCAGATGTTTGCAGGAGTCGGAACAAAGAGCATATCGTGGAAACTGAGATCCATCTACCGGTACCGGTTGTTCCTTTCTTTTGTTGGTGCCGCCATTTTTCCTTCCTTCTATCTATCTCGTGTGACACGGCAGCTTCTAACCACGCGGTTCTACTCCGGCGTCAGACGCCAGTTATTAATAATGTCCCACAAGAACCTCCAAATCCAACCGGCCGACAAACGTGTCAGGTTTCAGCTCTCCGCTCTTATCGACACTTTGAAACGCTCTCAAGTAAAGATTGAATAAAAAAAGTATTTGGTTCTCTTTGGAAAATAAAATGATGTTTTTGGACGGAAATAAACACATAAATTATACGAGTCAGCCACTTATGTAACATGAATTAACGTAACTTATGCTACAGGAAGTGGAGAGAGTTGACTTTTACACTCGAACCCTTGTCTCCTCGTTCTCCTCCGGCCCCTCCTCCACGAGGGGGGCGTCTCCAGAAATAGTTTTCTTGTGTTAATTATAACTTCATACTTTAAGCGCCGCGCTGATCAAGCTGCCGTGTTTGACACATCGGGAGTGAGAACGGTTTCACCACCAAATCCCTACATGCCGCCGCATGAAGGTCGCTCTACTTCCTGCATTGGCGCTGAACGTCGGCGCCGCATGTAAAGAAGCGATTTCCAACCATCTGTAAGACATGTGGCCAGCTGGCAGTTTTTGGGGGGATACAATGTTATGGCTGTATGTGCCAGCTCTAAACGCGGCCTCTGTGTCGGCGGAGCGGGTCGGCGTCAGCAGGTGTTAAGTCTCAAATGTTCACATTGGTCCGATGGTATTTGGCGGCGCCATAAATCTACACTTCACTGTTAAACACACTGTCTGTGTTCTGAGAGCGCCCATAAATCACCGCTCCGGCGTTTCTAACTCTATGAAAGACTCTCACATGCAGCGCTCTGACTTTTATAGAACTGTTCAGGGTTCTGGCTCCTCACGGCTTCATGGAGTGGGTTTTGAACATGTGTGGGACATCACCGGGTCGGTTTCAGCTCTCTAGGTCTGGTCCAAACCCCCATCAGAGCCCATTATGGACCCTGTCATGTTCAAGTCTTCGTTGATGTTGGACTAACAGTTTTCTCTTTATATGATTGGACCCAGAGACAGCTGGGATTTAGAACCTTCAGAAACCTTCAGAACTCTCCCTCTCTGGATTCTCCCACAAGTCAATCTGGTCTCTCTTTTTTAAATTTTTTTACCAAAAATAACCAGATGCCAGTTCTGGTCCGGTGCTGGAGCCAATATGGAGATGGTCCAAGAACTGAACCTTTTAGGAAGTTTGGTTTTTGGTTATCACACTAGAACCATGTTTATAAGTGACAGAGGTACCAGAACCATGTTACTTAGTTGCAGAGGTACCAGAACCATTAAGTTTTACCCTTGATTGACATCAGTACTTCCAAATGTTTCAGTAAAGCCTTTTTACTGGTTGAAGATAATTGGTGAAGTTAAGGGGAGGTTGTGATGGTGAACAGTGTAAATAAAATCCTAGGAAAGGTTCTGCGGGTCAGCGGTCTCTGGACATTTTCTTCTAGGTCTGGTTGCTACACTGTCCTTCTCTGCTCAGTTTCATCCTTGTCCATAAGTGAAAATGTGCACAAACATTGTCAAAATGCAGGCGGGGCTACGAGAACCGACTCCGTACTGGGTCATTACATCGGATCAGAACCAGTTATTACAGCCCAGAGCTTATTCTTTGGAAATGCTAAGAACTGGGCCTGGGCCTGAGCCTGTCGTCGTGGAGATGGTGGAGATGTTCCTCCTGAGGGAATAACTGATGATTTTGCTTCAACCATCTTGGACTCCGTTACCCTCGTCTCTACTCGTCTTCTCTACTCTTCGTCCCTGTGGTGACGCGGTTGCAGCTGCATGAGAACCAGTTGAAACAGGATGCGATTCTCATGTAGCAACAGAACCGGGCCCTGCTTGATTTCAACTTGCATAACTCCCTCTACAAGCAGCGGCGGGCCTCCCGTTTCCTACCTCTGAGGCGTGAAGCGAGGACGTCTCCGCCGTTTCCATGGAGAAAACCAAACAGTGACGCTTGAGCCGCGAGTCCAAGTCCACGGACGCGGCCAGACGCTGATTAAGGCCATTACTTCATAACCAGGCGCCGCAGTTTTCTAGGAAAACCCCGATCATGACATGTACCGATTTAAAAAAAGAACCTTCACAGGAGCCGGCGCTGTGTGGGATTGTGACGAAGACGAGAGGTGCTTCAGTCTGAGCGTGTGTGTGTGTGTGTGGGTGATGAAGGACGTGCTCCTGCAGCTCCACCTTCTCCGGTGGTGGAGATGCAGAGAACCCTGGAGGAGATTTTGGTACTTAGTTTACTACTACAGTTCATTTATCTTATCTTATCCCTTTCTTTTCCTCTTCAGCTGTTTGGTTCTGAACATGTTTGGTGTCACCGGACTGAACTGGTTTATAACCTGACCCAGTGGCAACATGTTCATGTTAAACAGTAAGGGGCCTAGGACAGAGCCCTGGGGGACACCGCTGGTCCAGGGGCCCACATCAGCCGTGTCTACGAAGAGGGTCTTATTTGATAAGTTGAAGTTTCTTTGGCGTATTAAAACATGTAAGAACTCACTAAACAGAATTATTATTAATTATTAATGAACTTCATTCAACCAAAAAAAAAAAGGGCCGGTTCTGCTAAAAGAACATGAAACAGAAATACTGAAAATACGTTAAATAAACAATCTGCTTTGAAAGAGATTCACTTTTATCGGCACCGAATCTAAAGGAAACGATTTGTCTGCTGGGTCCCGACATGAACTCCAGGAGGTTATCTCCTCTACTCCACATTTCAGAGCCTCTACTTTGTCTCGTCCCGGGGCCCCGCCCCTTTATCACCGATCTACATGGCGAGCTCTTCAGAGCGCTCCTCATGTGTTTGGTTCCCTCAGCGGTGGTTATCTAACTGTTCCCACTCACATGTGTACCGGAGCAAAGCCCACTGAGACGCCCTCACGGGGGCTGGAGTGGGACTTGTCCGTCAAGTGGGGGTTGATTATGCGAATCCCTCCCTCGTCCTGATTGGCCGGAGTCAGAGCCGTAATGTTAATGATCACAGAGTGGGAGAGTGTCGGCAGAAGGTCCAGAGGTTTAGAGGAGGAGGTGTCTCTGTCACCTTTACCCTCATGCTTTCAGACCCGATGCCTGTTGCACACGGGTTCTTCTGGTACCGGAGTCCACGCAGCCGCCAGAGAACGCTGACTGGACAGAGTCCGATGTCACAGACAGCTGATTCGGTTCTGTCCTTGTGATATTTGTCTTATCCATCATATGGAGGAGAACCTCGGAGGAGAGAAGCCGGGCTGGTTCCATCACATAGAACCGATGAACTGGACCTCCACTCTGAGTTTGGATTTGAGGATGAAGTTAAGCCAAACAGAACTTTTGTATTGCAGGTCCATTTGGCATCAAGTCATCTACGAGTCTGACTTCATGTTCATCTCCAGAAAGCCGAGACGGATGCACTGAATATTATAGGATGTAACGGTAACAGAACCTCAGCTAAACTCTCGGTGGTTCTGTTTACATGCAGCCCTGGCGGCGTGTCCAGATATCCTCGGGTCAGCGTGGTCCTGAGATGATGGTCCTGTAGCTGAAGTCCGTTCTGGAGGAAACACATGCTCTAATTACGGGTCGGCTTTATCCGTCGCCACGTCGGTCTTTCTAAAGTGGAGCTCGGAGTCCGAACAGACGATAAAAATGTAATTTCACTGACAGCTGACGGAACCGGCACAAGAATAACTTTGGTTTCTGTGGTTTCCAAAAGAGCAGATCCTCCAAAAACCTGCTGATTCCCGTCAGTCCGGGCCAGAAGTTACGTGAGGAAGGTCCGACCCGCCTCAGCAGAACCCCCTCAGATGTGTTTTCTGCTCTGCTAAGCCACGCCGGGCGGATCGGATGACTGAGTTAGCGCCGTTAGCTTGAAGCTGCTGAAACCGGAGCTCCTCTGCGAAGGCGCCGGAGCCCCGAGAGTGAAGAAACCCGGCCCAAAACAAAAGCAGCCAAATCCTCCTCTCTTGGTTTTCCCTCCCTCCTACTTTACTCCTCCCCACCCCCCGGCCATCAGTCCCCCCTTTTCTCCTCTTCCCCATTCCCCAAGCATGAGCAATTCACAGCTAATTCAATTTTCCCCGGGCCGGGCCCACATGGGACGGCATTGGAATTCCGGTTTGTCATGATAAAATGATTACACGGCATTGTGTTCCTCCGGGCGCCTCCCAGCGCATTTATTAGAATCTGTCAGAGTCGATGTGGATCGGCCAGCCAAAGTGCACGTCTCCTCCGCCGCTCCTCTTCCTCGCCGCTCCTCCTCGCCGCTCCACTCCCCCTCCCCTCCCCTCCAAACCGGTTACTCCTTATGAAAGACGTCGCTCCTGGCTCCTGACGCATAATCTGATTACATCCGCTAGATTAAAAATATATTGAATTTTTTCCCCCCTCTGTTCTCCTCTTCGCACATTTTCAACCCCTCTTCCTCCTCTTCCTCCGCCCTCCTTTCCCTCTCCCGTCACCTGGCCCCCCATAAAGGGCTCCTTTCGCCTCCTTGTGACTTTATTATCTGGGCTGTGACTGATGTCAGCTCACCAGCTCTGGCCTTTCTTAAAATGAGATATGTGAGGGTCGTGTCGTCCCCCCGCCGCCAGACGGACGACCATGTGATGATGATTGATATGTTTTATCATGAACATTAAAACCAGGCCGGTGGTCCGGGGGTTCCTTCAAAGGCTCCTCCACACCAAACACTCCTGGGAGAAAGAATCCGGCGGGTTCAGAGGGACGTTATTCAGTTCTTTCTTTATCGTTTTAAAGGTACTTGAGTGAGACGCTGATATATTTATATTTAAACAAAATCCTTTCTGCCTCCTTTGGAAACATTGACGACGGATTCCTGCATGAAATGCTGCCGTGTGTCTGTGGAAAGAGTTTAACGCTACAGGAAGTGTTTGATACGCAGTTATGAGTCACTTCCTGCTTTTATAACCAGAGTAACGCAACCTGACTTAAAGTTAAACGTTAAATATCCACCGACGGGCGTCACACATACTAGGATGTACCTCAGGGCTATAACTAGAATTTAGTTACGTTACAAACTGCAATGACCAGAAATAATACTCTTCATCATTATTAATAAGAAATCAAATTTCACATCATAAAGGAGGAGGAGATAAAACAACACAAAATAGTAAAGTTCCCAAATATCAAAGTCTGCTTAATCCACTAATCCGTTCAAAGGAAAGTCTCTTAATAATAAAGAGTCAGGCTTTATAATTAAGGATTGTTCATAGATGGGGGATGATTCAATATCTGAGGGGGGGGGATTGAAGATGAGAGAAAGTGCACGAGGGTGTGGTTGTGGCCACACCCACTTCCTCAGTTAGCCCCTCCCTCTCCTCCCTGACTGCCGAGCAGTGCATTTTTTTAAAAATGCTCTTATTTTGAAGGATTACAGTGGAAGTGACGCGGCGGCTCAGCCATGAACATTGTGTATGTGTTCTGACCCGCCGTACTTTAACCAACTGTATGACATCAAATAGTGAATATAAAAGTTTGTACGCCTCAGTCAGTCTGTTATATGTTCTGTGTCGGTTTTGCTCAAGGGCTTAACGCTAGCTTTAGCCACTCTGCTAACATTAGCTTAACTTGCTATGTTCCTCGGGGATTATTCATTCTGAAGTATGTGATTAAGTTCGTGGTGTTGAACGTTTCTTTATTCTGTCATCACTGGTGTTATGAATTGCGATCTTTGTGTTTTCTGTTTTAACTTGTAAGATGTTTGGAGCTATGGTAGCTCATGCTAGGTGTGCGTGTGCGGCGCATGCGTTAGCGGCCGACTGTCTTTTATAACCTCTAGTTATAACAGAACATTTAAACTTTAACCAACATAGTGGTGAATACAGTTTTAATGCAGGTTGTACTTTTTAAAGCAGTAATAATAATAATAATCGCTTAATCGCAGTTTATGTTAGCAGCGAAATCGTTCATGTGATAAACAGAAGCACATGAACGATTGTATATCTATCGCAATGTGTGAAATGACGTCACTTTTGACACTTGAAGGTGATTTTTAGATTCTGCTGAGGTTTATTATATCGGCTGCAATCTGGAATTTCACCACTAGGTCGCACCGAGTTCACCTTTCAGCCGTAAAAAACGTGTTAGCGTATTTTTGCTCACAGATCATGTTTGTTGTTTCGACATGGACAGTTACTACTTAAATAAGAATACTGAATATTAAATTCAGTTTATGGGGCGAAATAAAATAAATAATATCTCCTTTTTTTTATTTAACTTATTATAGTCAACTTATTTTGTCTGCCTGATGGATGTTTTACGAATAAGCATTTAAAAAACCGTCAATACCTGTGCGGTACCACTAGGGGGTGTCTACCTGTTGTGTCGCTATGAATTAAAGAATAGTAGTTAACTTAAATAATAAGGAACTGAAATGTAATATAAATATGAAGTACCTGATGCTGGAACTCACACCCCCCCCCCCCCCCCCATCCTGTCAGGATCATATTACAGCTTATTATTTTTCATATTTCCATTCCTCCCTCTGCCGTACCGACCTGTCACTCAAGCTGTCACGTGTGATTTGGAGCTGTCACTCACGCTCTGAATTGGAGTGTGGGGGTCCGATGGCTTGTTTACTGAGATGTGACTGGAGGTGTCGAGCGGAATAAGCCCCCCCCCCTCTGTGACCAGACCCGGGCTCCCTGAGAGCGGGGTCTGGTTCCAGGGGGGATGTGTCTAATGGCCATCTCGCCGTGCCACCTTCGATTTTGGGCGGTGGGTTTCAGCTCAGCGCAGCCCGAGGTTCACCAACGCCCGCCAAGCAATTACTGTCCCGAAGAGCTGACAGCTGTCGCCGCCATCGCCAACTCTCTCGGCGCCATCTCTCTTCCTCCTCCTTACCTCCTCGCAGTTGGCAGTGGGGGGAGTCGGAGAGGAGTCTGAGCAGCGGGCCCATCTCCCTTGGGGAGTCATTACTCCGCAGTGGGACTCTCTCTCTCTCTCTCTCTCTCTCTCTCTCTCTCTCTCTCTCTCACTCTCACATGCACTGGGAACTCGTCTCCTCTGTCTCTCCCCATCCATCTCCTCGCCACTACACCCTTCAATTAAGCCTCGCTTTGGGGATTTGACGCGCACACACTCATCTAATCCTAATTCTGCCTCTATATTTGTCATTTCCAGCTCCCCAGATGGGGCCCGGCCCACCGGGTTTTCATATAAAAGAGCCCCCCTGGTAGAAAGCCACTCCATAGAACCCACTCTTTATCTGCAGCAGCACCCAATTTTCTTATTTTTCAGGGGGATAAACTCGTCGGAGGACGAACTCGCCGCACACAGAGTGAGTTTTTCCCTCGCGTGGTTGCGATTTAAAGCGAGTCTGTTGCCATCGCTCCTCGCCGCTATCTCCCCCCCAACACACTCCTTCTTTATCTGAGACTGTAATACAAACCAGATTGCTCTTATCTCCCCACACACACACAGTCACAAACACACACACATACACACACACTCAGACACACACACACACAGTCACAAACACACACACATACACACACACTCAGACACACACACACACAGTCACAAACACACACATACACACACACTCAGAGACACACAAATAGGGTCACAAACACACACACACTCACACACGCACACACACACGGACTCACATACACACACACGGACTCACACACACACACACTCACACACACACACGGACTTACACCCACACACGGACTTACACACACACACACACAGTCACAAACACACACACACATACACACGCACACACACATGGACTCACATACACACACACGGACTCACTCACACAGACACATACACTCACACACATACAGTCACCAACACACACACACATGGACTCACACACACACACGGACTCACACATACACACACACACACACTTACACACACACACACACACACACACTGATGCTATGCTATCAGGGCTCCATCTGTGAGTGGATGTGCCAGCGGCGTTTTCACCTAACCATGCAGGAATGTTATGTGAATGTGGGGGGAGGGGGGGTCAGAGGGGGGAGAATTTTTGAGGAGGCCCGGAATATTTCACTTCAGCCGTGGCTGCTGCAGAGATAAGGCGCCGCTCGCTCCGAGTGCGTCGGCGTGTGCAGGTACCTGCTGGCACGTGTGGAGACTCACCTCCGTCACACTCCTTAATCACAGAATTCATTAGTCACCCAGTCTCTAATTGTTTACTCCCCCCGCGGCGCCGCTACACGAGGTTGTCGGCCCTCCCTGTTACACTTTTGGAAGAACATAATGATAAATTAATTTTGCCGGTACCTCGGATCGGATTAGTCATTTCCGAGGACTCCCTATTAGCCGGGAAAACGCCGCGTACGGAAGTCTGGTGGCGCCGCTTACCTGAAGAAGAAAGGGGAGACGGACCGAGCGGTTCTGTTAACGCAGACTGAAGCCCGGCGAGGGACGATGAACGGATCCGTGAATAAAACCATAATCTTCTAATGACTTCCGACGGTTTCTAGTGGATAAAAAGATAAATGTACTTAGTTTTACGTTTTATTTCAGATGAACTTTAAAGGCTGTGAGAGAATCCTGCCTCTAAAATGTCATCAATCATTAATCTGTGACTCTGAAGTTGTTGCTTTGATTCACCAACTATTAAACGTCATGAGGATTCCTCCCTGGTTCTGACCCGCTTCAATCATCAGTACAGTAAATATATGAAAACACAGTTTGCTCCGCTAGGACGACGCAGCAGGTCCAAATGTCCTTATGTGTGTGTGTGTTGACTTAGAGATATGGGTCCGGTCCATCGGTTCTGGTCCCCCTGCAGACAAATGTTTGCTGACAAGGACCGACCGGGACCATTTGTTGCGGACAAACCCGATTAAACTTAGGTACCTTCCTGCCTGCCGGACCCGTTCGGTTCTCTAGGAACCAGTAAAATGTTTTTTTAGAAGCGGTCTGATCGACTCTCCAGTTTCAGGAGAAAGATGAAAGCTGAATTGGCCCGGCCCAAACCGGAGCCATGGTGCCGACACACCTCATAAACTTGAAGCAGTGTTTGGACCCTGAGGCTCGATTGCGTCCCAACGAGCCCTGACTCGGGCTCAGTGCCTCTCGTTGGCGGGCCTTTGTCCTTCATGGTGTAGTTAGTCTGTGGTCTAGGAAAGACCATACTAAACTAGGTTCTGGTGTCGGTTGACCCGTAAGCTCCATCGTCTCTTGAGAAAATGAAACCTGGAGCTGATTCAGGACCGGAGCTTTGTGTGCCGACAGACCCGATAAACTGGAGTCGGTGTTCTGCCCCTGATGGTCACTTGTGGCCCGGTGACTTCTTGGTCTCAGGTCCATTCCCATCTGCTGAGAACATTGGCTTTACGTTCCGGTTCTGTGTTCATGAAACTACTGAACTAGTCTCTGAAGCTGTTGGACTCACCGGTTCTGAAGTTTCAAGAGAAACATCAACCTCAGGTTGATAATCTGTCATCAAAGGCTCCGCCCACTCTGCTGCCCTCTGGCAGGTCCATCAAAACCAGAACTTCCAGACTCAGAAACATGGGCCATAAGATTATAAACACCAACAAAATGACCCGTGGGCAATGTTGGACCTCACAAGTTCAACAGTACCTCTGATGAATACCAGCTTCTGGGTTCTCGGTCCAGCCCGCTGAAGAGGAGACAGAACCTCCTCCTCTGAGATTGTAGCGTGGGCTGGTATCGGTTGTTGCTTTCCTTCTTCTTCTTCTCTTTCCTGTGCAGCAACCTGGATCAGTACTTTTAGAAACTGAACCCGTGGCCTTTATGTTCTGCTTCGCTGCTCGGTAAACTGTCCAACACGTTTCTGAAACCGGGTCGCTAAATGACTCCACGGTTTCTGCAGAAATTTCAGCGCCGAGCTGATCGGGGCTCCTCCCCCCTGTGTGTACTCCTGTAGTCGGCCGCCATGTTGTTCTGTGTGGCGGCCCGGCGGCAAACGGATGAGCTAACACGGGGCAATCTACGCTTCAAGGCCAACGGACACGCCCCCTTCTCTCTCCCTCCTGTAACCCAGACGCAACAGAACACATCAGAAGTCCACTAAGTGAAACTATTTATTATAGATCCACACGCACACACACACACACACACACACACACACACACACACTCCTCTTCCTCTTCCTCGTGTCAGTGGCGGTCGACTCACGCGCCGCATCACAAATGATGGTTTTGAACATCAACAGTATGAAATATTCATGCGTCAGAGCCAACCGCTCAAGCAGAACCAGCACCGAGGGGGATTCGCCTTCAGATCTGAGGACGCTCCTGCATTCATCCCTCTCTCTCCCTCTCTCTCTCTCCATGCTGACTCTCTCGCCCCCCCCCCTCTCCGTTGTGTTGTAGCGTTGGGCGCCATTGTGGCGGCGTTGTGTACCAGGACTGTTCTGGTTCTCTGTGATGTCGCCTTCACGCTCCAGCGTTGCTTTCACTCCACAGGCGGGCGCAGCAGGAAGGGCGGGTGGAGTCACGAACAGGAAACCGGTTCATGGTTCTGCTCTGGGTCGGACCAGAACGGTGGATTTAAACCAGATGACCGGGTTGATTCTGTCCTACTTGTGTGAGACACTGACATGGATCGGGTCGGCGCTGAGGTTCTGCAGATAGGATGTCCGTCTCATCAGAGCAGAGCGTCACCTGAGGTGACGGCGTGTTCAATCCGGTACCGGTCCATGACAGACGTGATACTGGTGCGAGTGACGCGAGGAGACGGAAATAATACTAATTATAATCTTTCCTTTATTTATCACATAAAATAAAAAAACTCAGTACAAACTTTCTGCATTGGACCCCGCCCTGAAGCAGCAGTGGGCGGAGCCTGTGAAGTTTTTATTTATTGTGTCGACGGGGCTTTAAATGAGTGGTAGCAAATCAGAAGAGATAGAAGAGATAGAGATAGAAGAGATAGAAGAGACAGAGGAGATAGAGGCAGAGGAGATAGAGGCAGAGGAGATAGAGGCAGAGGAGATAGAGGCAGAGGAGATAGAGGCAGAGGAGATAGAGGCAGAGGAGATAGAAGAGATAGAGACAGAAGAGATAGAGATAGAGGCAGAGGAGATAGAAGAGATAGAGACAGAAGAGATAGAGACAGAAGAGATAGAGACAGAAGAGATAGAGATAGAGGCAGAGGAGATAGAGGCAGAGGAGATAGAGGCAGAGGAGATAGAGGCGATAGAGGCAGAGGAGATAGAGGCAGAGGAGATAGAAGAGACAGAAGAGATAGATAGAGATGATAGAAGAGACGGAGACAGAAGAGGCAGAGGAGATAGAGACAGAATAGAGTCAGAACAGATAGAGATAGAACAGACAGAAGAGAGAGACAGAAGATAGAAAAGTAACCTGTAACGGTGAGAGGAGAAACACAACAGAGCTTTGTTAGTTTAGTTAGTTTAGTTCAGTTGAGGTTAGTTTGTATCATTGTGAAAACTATTCTACACGAAAATAAAAACAAAAAATTAAACAGCAGAATTTAATGTTCAAAAATATCAACATATGAAAAAGAATAAAACATTTAGATTATATAAGTGTTTATTATCAGTCTCCAAATGTAAAAATATATTAAGAGAAAAATAAATAAATGAAAACCACTTTTGTTATGTATCCAATTATAGTTTATGGAAAAAAGAAAAAAAATTGGTGAAATCCTAAACGGGAAACTTTCACCGGTGAGCGACGGCTGATGAATATTAAAAGACTTTTATTCTTTGCTGAATCTTCACAGGTTAACTAATTAACTCCGGTCACGTTGACTAAACTCACTGAAACCAGTTCAGTCTGGTCGTAACAAACCCGATGACTCATCAGAGTCGGGCTTGTTTGCTCCCAATCCAGAATCATAAGTTCAAACTTGAGGACCCGTCCGACAGATGAGGAGCCGGCTGGTTAAGGATGAAGGTCTGTGCTGTTGGACCTGAGTTTGAGGAGCTGTGGACAGAAGCTGGGGAGTGAAAAAGTTTGTCTGATTGCTCGCTGAGGGTGATGGAAAATACGGAGATGCACCGGCCGGCGCCGGGGGGGTGGAATGTGGGTCCAGTGGTCATTTTTCCTCCTGAGATTCATCGCCTTTTTCCATTTAAAAGATGTGATTACACCGCCACCACGCGCGCACGCTTCCACGCGCACGCCGCCGCCGCCACCGCCGGCGGTCGGGATCCAATTTAGGAGGTTAGAAGTGAGGCAAGGGGAGAGAGAGGGGAGCAAAGGGGCGAGAGACAACCCCGTTAGAGATGAAACCAAGGAGAGAGAGCGCTCTCTCGTTTGTCATTCTGTCGGCGCCGTATGCAGATGAGGAGCTAATATGATATCTCTGCTGAGCTGATGGATGTTTAAAATGATACGGCAGCCCTGAGCAGCCTCGCCGCACGCAGCCGCCACCGCCGGCGCCACGCTGATATCCAAATCTCTGACATCAAACTCTCAACACCTCCTGTCTGTGATAAGTTTTCTACGGCGGTTAGAGTCGGGTTTAGGAGGCGTGAGCTCAGACGGAGGCGCCAAAGAGGAATCAGACAGGAGCGTGAGGAGGTCAGGTGAGCAGGAGGTCAGGTGAGCAGGAGGTCAGGTGAGCAGAGGGTCATTCATTATTATTACGGTACTCAAGAAAAAAATATTTCATTAATGCTAATTTAAAAAACAAAAAAACACAAAACAATTTCATGATTATTTTTCAGAACAGACGAATATTTTATTATAAAGACAAAAACACGGACAAAAAAAACAACATGTTAGGTAATTGGTAGAATAAAAATAAAAATACGACGGGAAAGAGAAACTATGAGAGAAATAAATTAATATAAAAACAGGAAATTCAATCATGAGGATAATAAAAGAATCTTTGTGTGTATAAATGTACATATGTGTGTATCTGACATATTTCACACGTCTGACGTTGTTTATGTTATTCTTTACAAAAGTTTTTTTAACCCTTAGATGTTCTCACAAAGAAAAGAAATTGAAGAAAAAAATTTTTGCAAAATTTATTTCCCTCATTTCATTAATTTGTTGAATCAAGTTTTAAAACAGGAAAAAAAAAACCGACACTTATTAAATTATTTCATGTACTTAATGGGAAAATAGACGTTTTTAATCAGATTAGCTGGAGTTTTTTCATAAAACATGTTTTTAGACCCTTATTAGACTTTAATTAATTAATCCATTCTAGTAAGTGCTTTAATATACCAGAAACATCCCCACAATCCTCAGCAGTCGTGGTTAATCCCTCCTCATTGGTGACCCCTGGCGTCCCCCAAGGCTCCGTCATCGGTCCCTTACTCTTTCTAGGCACAGTCAAGTAAAAACTCATTTTTCTGTGAAAAACAAACACAGAATTTCTATATTCTATTTCTATAAGAAGCAGTGAGTCATCGTGATGTTAAAGGCTTATATAATATATATATATATATATATAATATATATATATATATAATATAAATATATATATATATATATATGATGGGTTAGTCAGTTAACTTTAAGCGTGATACCAGTTAACATTAACATGAAACTATAACTCATGTCTTCTTGGGTTAAATCCTGGGTTCTGTCCGGGTTTGAACCCAACCGGCTAATATAAACCGGATAAAAGGTCAGCGAGTCCCTGAACGCATCACGGCGCTAATAACCGTCAGAAGATCTTTCATCATTCAGAGTTTGTGTGTGCTGATGTTTATGTCATGGTGATAATGAGGTGTGTGTGTGTGTGTGTGTGTGTGTGTGTGTGTGTGTGGTTCAGACTTCATTAGTTAAAACAAAGCCAGTTGTCCGTTTGGGTTCCTTCACAGCATAATTGATATTGATTTAGTGGTTTGCTGGAGGCTTGATGTAAACAAATGTTTGACGCCGTCGTCAATGTTGCTTTTCCTGCGTCTCCCTCTCCGATGACATCGGTCGTCCTGAGGAGACGCCATCCTCCACTTTTCTCTTCCACAGAGGGTGTCGTTACCTTATCTAAATATTAAGTTGAATACTTTTCCACACTGGTGGTTCAAGCATAAAACATTAACACGAGAAATACTTTGTCCCATCATCCCACCTGTACTCTACCTCTGCGGCGTGTTGGGGCGGCGTGTTGGAGCGGCGTGTTGGGGCGGCGTGTTGGGGCGGCGCGTTGGGGCGGCGTGTTGGCGAGCGTTATTACTTTGGTGTTGTCGTCGGCGTCCCTAACTGGATAATGATAGTTATCATAGATGGTTAGCGGTTGGCTAAGTGAAGCATTGAGATCAATGCGGCGCTGTTGGCGTCGGAGCGAAGGAGGCCTTTTATCATGTTGATGGATGGCGGGCCCGTCTTTAATGTGACACGTTATGATCATATCAATTTGTTCTCAGTCCTCATCCACATCACTTTATTGCCTCTCCGTCTCTCACAGTCCATCAACCCGCTCCGTAAATTCAGACTTCAAATGGCAGCGTGCCACGCCGCTCCATAAACCAACCATTTCTCTTCTTCTACGCCCCCCGTCGCCGCCTCACCTTCCTCTCTGCCAGCGTTATCCCACCTCTCTCTCCAATCCACTCCTTTCTGATACTTCTCTCTCTCTGTTTACTGCCCCCCCCCTTTGACAGGCATCTGCTGACAGTCTGAATGAAAGGGTGAAAGAATCAGACGGGGATTAAAATGTAATATCAGACTATTAAAAAGATTAGCGGTGGAGATTTCTCCGTCTGAGCCGCGTCCCAATCTGATGAACTGACATTCACCGTATTGATTTATTGCCGAGCTCCTTTTATCACGCGGGCAGCGACAGAACTGATCTGGGGGGGTTTTATGAGGGGCCGTGTCACCACAGCCTCTGCACTAAATACCCACCAGCCAACCTGCCAGAATTTATTCTTATTTATTTTTGTAACGGCCAATCGATGGTGCTGAAAGAGCAGCACGACGCAAGAAGGCGGCGGCGGAGGATATGACTGATTTCCGTTTGTCAAGTGAACAAAAGGAAGGTCCTGGTATTGAACCTGCTCATGAAAGCCTCGGATGGAACGGCGCCGCCAACAAAAGGACACTTAATTATTTCCAATTATGACGAACCAACATTTCAGCTCGATTGTGTCGCGCATCCATCAAGGCCGGCGAGGTGGCAGCGTGACTGAGGCTCCCTCTGAGTGTCCCTGTCGCCGCTTCAAAGAGTGATGAGCAGCACAGGCCCGCCTTCAAAAGAGAACACGGTTCGGACTCGCCGTCTTAAATGTTTCTCTCTTCATGCGTCTATTTGTTTTCACCCGGTAGCGACTCAAGGCTACCATCAATCTATCAGCCGCTAACGCGGCGCCGCTCACATCTCTCTGCAGACAGAACTGCCACTGCCGGGTTTCTCAACCACCTTAAGAACTACGGGCCTGGAGGCAGTTCTGACCCGCAGGAAGTTTGGCTTTTATCAGAAACTAAGGATGCCGGTACCAGAACCAGCGTCCTCAGCCCACCCGCCTGAGAGAGTTCTCTGGGTCCGATTCAGTCCAAACACATCGCAGATGAATCGACTCAAAGAGATCCAACTTGTATTTCCGATATTTTACCCTCATAGTTCATATTTTACCCACTAGGGGGAGCTTTTTATTAAAGAAAACAAACACTGTTTTATCGGACAAAAATTCAGATTTCAGTCGGGGGGGATTACTTGTACAACGCAGGGGATTGGGGGGGTTTTCGGGGAGTTGTCCGGAACGGTACCTCTGGTTGTAATAGCTTAAATGTAGCAACGCTGAAAATTATTTTCCTCGGGGAACAACACATTTTATCTTTAGCTTCCTTTCTAAAGGTTCTATTTATAGCAGGTTTAGTAAAAATGCTAACCTTTAGTTCTAGTCTGGCCTTCAGAGGATTAGTTCATCCTGAGGTTCCAGAAAGCCAGCTAAGTAAAACTCGTGAGTCAGTTACCATGGTAACCAACTCTGTGAAGCTAATCCGCTGTTTTCTTCAACAAACCCTGAGTTTAATGCTGACTCCTCCCCCTTCTGGGCCTGATTCAGAGCTGTCACACGTGGCGTGGCGTACGTTCTGCGTGACTGATGGTACGTCGTACAGAGAGCGGAGTTATTGTACGATATTATCGTACGTTTGACCACGCGGTTGCAAAGTCTCGTTCCGTGGTGTTGCTGCTGAAAGGTTGCGCTGCTGGACTGGCGTGAATACTTCTGGGGTGGGGTCGCGTTACGAAGGGATTCCCAGACATGCCTCTCCCCAGCTCCACTCTCCAGCTCATCCTGGAGGATCCTGAGGCGTTCCCAGCCCGGATGAGAAATGTGGTCCCTCCGGAGAGTTCTGGGTCTCCTCCCAGTTGGATGTTCCTGGAAAACCTCCAGAGGATCCCGATCAGAGGAAGAACCACCTTGTTCCTGTAGATAAGGAGGCGGAGTCTGTCCTCGCTGAGAGGGGGGGGCTGGAACCTACAGCTCCTACAGCTGAAACGGCTTCATGAGCATATTTTAGGAAACAATACAAACTCAGGACTCTGAAAGGTTTGAGCTGCTCTCCTGTGGTTCCGACCCGCCGACCATTATGTCCGTAAATATTCAGTGTTTCATTTCAGAAACTCTCGCCGGACCTCCTCAGCAGGTCTGAACATGGTTCGCTCTGAGACGGGCGGCGGTTTCACGACTCACATCGCTCCTCCTATGAATTCTAGATTTTATATTTACTTCGGGAAATTTTGAGATAAAAAGTTTACGCTGTGCTGTTGTGGTGAACACTCTTCATCCCTCCTCTTCCTCTCCCATCTCCTCTTACCTCCGTCCTCCTCCCATCTTCACCCTGCACCATCTTATCATCTTCGCTCCGGGCTCAACCGGCGCAGACATCCTCCGCGTCGCCAAATCACAAACTTAATGCATCTCAATTTAACCAGTGATGTAACACATCCCCCCCCTCTCTCTCTCTCCCCCCCCTCTGACATTCACACATCGAGGGTTTATTGTTTGGCGAGCAGTGATGGGTCGGGGGGGCGGCATCAGTAATGCGTAACGCATGCCTCCATAACGCCGGACTCATTTGCATGTGTGAGGAGGTCTGAGCTAATGGAGCTGATCTGTTGTGCTCTTATTAAACGTGGGGGGGGGCACAAAAAGAGGGGAGGTCTCCTCTTTCCCCTCCCCGAGGCATGATGGATGACGGAGTCTCTCCATCGCTGAGTTTGAGCTCGTTCAATTTACAGCCGTCACAAAGAAACACACATGTACACGTGTGTACTTGTACACGTGGAAGTGTGTACTTGTATACGTGTGAGTTGCCCATGAATATCAGGAGGTAAATGAGGCCTAACACACGACTACAGCTCCTCTCTTTTGTTCGCCCTTTAGCGCCCAGGTCGTCTCTCTCACTGCATTCAAATGTCCTCAGTGTGTCACACACACACATGTATACACACATACACACATACACACATGTATACACGCATACACACACGTACACACATGTATACACACATACACACACGTACACACATGTATACACACATACACACACGTACACACGCATACACACATGTATACACACATACACACATGTATACACACATACACACACGTAAACACACATACACACACGTACACACATGTATACACACATACACACACATGTATACACGCATACACACACGTACACACATGTATACACACATACACACACGTAAACACACATGCATCTCTGCTGAAACACACACATACACACACATAAACACACATACACACGTATACACACACGTACACACATGTATACACGCATACACACACGTACACACATGTATACACACATACACACACGTATACACACACTCTCACACACACACACGCTCCACTTGTTCCAGAACCTCTTTGTGGCGCTCACACGTACGTTTCTACGGCGGCGTATTATTCTGTGACGGTCGTTTCCCAGCGACGGCGGCTCAGACTCCTTTTTATTATTCCATATTTTCCACGCAGGAATAAAAATCATAGATGTTTCATTGTTCATTATTTTATTATTTATTTGTTTGTTTAGATCCTGGTTCACGTTTGTGTCGCAGCAGCCGGTCCTCTTTAAGTCCAGGAGTCTGAACCTGAGTCCATCATCTCCTCGGTTCCAGAAGAACCGGCACTCACTTTGTTTCTGATCAGAACAGTTTCTCCTTAGTCTGAGTTGGTGCTTCTATGTGGATCGGATCCACCCGCTGTCTTGTCCGACGCTCCCTGAACGCAGCATCAGCCTGACGATGATTAATGGAACAGCGGCGCGTCGGTGTCGCCCGGGTCTCTGATTTCCTGCCATCCTCATGCTCCCTTCAGCTAAATGGCACGCCATCAACTGGACTCCTCCTCCTCCAATGGGAGAGATTCGATCCAGCTGGAGGCGGGCCAACGGCCCAAATGTGACATCATCTGTGTAGCTGGCGCCGTCCAGCCGCGCACAGACGCTGGGGCTCACGCACACACACCTGAGACGGAGACTGGGATGACAAAGCGAGTGTGAAGTGTCGGAGGGAAGCGAGGGAATGTATTTATGCGTGTTAACAGACGCGTTGATTGGTTGGGGGATTCGGGCGCGGCGTGTTTGTGTGACGGCAGGTGAGGAGGAGGGAGGTGTCAGGAACAGGAAGTGTTAAAATCAGGCAGATGGGCTGCAGAGAGGAGAAACCAGGAGACTTTCAGAATCTTCGCTGAAGTCCTTTATTCTACAAAATATAAATATTTGCTGCTGTTCTTCGTCGTTACGATGCATTTTAAAGACGAGCGCTCCTGATGTTTAGATTCCGTCTAAAAGCCGTGGTCGTTCTTCCTCTCAGCGACGGCCTGCAGGAGTTTTTTCGTCACTGATGAGCCATAATATTACAACCACTTGCCTAGTATTGTGTGGACAGTTCTGACAGCTTTATATCAGAACCAACATTTGTAACATTACAAAACTCTGACTTAATTAAAAATGGAATATTGTTGAATAATTTTAGGATGCATCAAAGACTTCGTCTTCGTCGAGAAACGTCGTTTATTTATTTATTTGGGACCAAAGAGGGATGATTTTGATTACAACCAGTTACTGGTCCTAATGTTGTGGCTGGTCGTCAAGTATTCGGCCCAGCTGGAAACTGACGTCGTTCTGAAGACGGTCTGAGGGAATGGGTCCGTTTGTCCCAGAACTCTGGATGGATTTAGCTGGAGTCCATCGGATCAGAACCTTGTTGTCTCTGACGTTGGAATAATCTGCTGCTGTTGAGGAATGAAGAGATGATTGACAGCTCTTAATGCGTCATAGTCATTATATCTCATTAGCCCCGCCCTTATTGATGCGTTTGTCTCGTAACCAGAACGAAACAACGGACCTTTTTTTTTTGAGGCTGATGCCGGTTCTTTTAATTTTTCTGATTCTAATTGAGTTGAAAGAAATTGTAAAAAAGTTTTTGAAAGTTTTTGCTCAAACTTGTTTTTCAACAATGATTTATTTGTCGCTCGCTGTCAGTCAGTTTGCTTAGAACTATTTCTGTAGATGCACGGTTCTGGACCAGAAGGTTGAGGCAGGAGTTTCCTGCGTGGACCCTGGTTCTCCGTGGGTCTCTGCAGCAGCTGATGCGTCTGCCGCAGGTTCTACAGGAACCGGGTCACTGCGGCGCCCCTGACCTCATCCTCCGACTGACCTGCTTTCCGGCACCGTCCTTGATGGATCAACATCAATCCCATGATCCCGGTCCAACGTCTCAAACCTCAGTGCGTCTGTGTCGCCTCCAATACCTACTTGTGTTTATTAGAGCGTCGGCGAGGGAATGATTATGTCATCGATGATGTTCTGGAGCGCCGCCTGCCTTCATGTCGCACCCGTGTGTGTGTGTGGGGGTGTGGGGGTGTGGGGGTGTGTGTTTGCCTCCAGAACTGCCGTCGATACTCTCAGGGTCTTGCCACCTGCTCCATCTTTATGGCGATTCTGGCGCCGTCACAAAAGGAGTCCCTCACATTTCAACTTAGTCTTGCGGTCCGGTCCGGCCCGCGGCGGCGTGAGACCTGCAGGAGTTCGTGCTCCAGTTCAGCCGCGCTGCCAAAAAGCTGTTGTGAAGCATAGGTCTGGATCCGTTCCATCTGGACGCCGCTTTGCCATCTGTTTCCATCCCATTGATCAGTTCTGACCCAAATCCTGTCTGCCGGGCTCCTGAAGGCCAAGCAGCGCCAAAGGACGCTCCTGAAATCAGAACTAAAGTCGTTTCCTCTGATCCAAATCAGAGATGGATTATTACTCCAAAACATACAGGAACCAGCCATAACATTGTAACCACCCACAGGTGAAGTCCAGAATAACATTTATTATTTTGTAACATGTTCATGGGTGGTCTTAATGTTATGGCTGATTGGTACATACTATTCTTTTATCCAAGGTCTTTAGAAATGATACGTTCTGTTATCGGTTGTCTTGTCTGTGATTCGTTCCATCGATGGTTACTACAGGGAAGGATGGATGGAAGAAGAAGAATAATCACCTATGAGCCAAAACATTATAACTACTGACAGGTGGAATCTGGTTGTCGTGGTTACCTCTCAGTGGGCGGCTTATATTGAGCAGGAAGTGAACATTTTGTCCTGATGTTGAAGTTGGAAGCAGGAAAATATACAAGCATGACCGACTTTGACTTGGGCCAAACTCTGTTGTTGAGGCGAATGGATCAGAACATCTGCAGGACTTCAAGCCTTGTTGGGTTTTCCTGTTCTGGAGTGGTTAGAACCTATCCAAAGTAGTCTGAGGACTATATACAGGGTCATGCTACTGTAGCACACGCTGCTGATTGACAGGAGTCAGAACATACCGTCACATCACAGAACTGCTTTAGCAGCAAAAAGTGGAACCACACAATATAAGGCAGGGGGTCATAATGTTATGGCTGACATGTGTCGACACACAAATACTGTCTTGATGAAACTATGAAAAACGTTTCGTTTAAAATTACATTTTTCTGACTAGCTGAGACTCGACCTCATAACATGAACATGTTTAAAAGGTCACATCCTGTCTGTTGATGACATCATCCTGGTCCTGACATCAAAGAACGGAGAGTTCCCTTTCATCTAAACTCAGTCTGAATGTGACGAAGACGTTTTTAACAATTAACCGTTTCTGTTCTTCGTTTGAGTTAAAGTAAAAGTTTTCAACCATCATCGGCTGTAATCAGTCACTGAATAAGTAAAAGGAGACGTACGGCGGGAACGTCCTGCTTGTGTGTAAGTGTGTGTGTGTGTGTGTGTGTGTGTGTGTGTGTAAGTGTGTGTGTGTGTGTAAGTGTGTGTGTGTTTGTATATAAGTGTGTGTGTGTGTGTGTGTATGTGTGTGTGTAAGTGTGTGTAAGTGTGTGTGTGTATGTAAGTATGTGTGTATGTAAGTGTGTGTGTGTGTGTAAGTGTGTGTGTGTGTGTGTGTATGTGTGTGTGTAAGTGTGTGTGTGTATGTGTGTGTGTAAGTGTGTGTGTGTATGTAAGTATGTGTGTATGTAAGTGTGTGTGTGTTTGTATATAAGTGTGTGTGTGTGTGTGTGTGTGTGTGTGTGTATGTAAGTGTGTGTGTGTGTGTGTGCGTGTATGTGTGTAGATTCCAAAATGTGAGCGATGGTGTGTGTTTGATGTGTAGTGGATGAGGAGTGTCGCCTTTTTGTGTTTGTGTTTGTGTGTATGTGTGTGTGTTTGTGTATGTGCGTGTTTGTGTGTGTGTGTGTGTGTGTGAATGTGTATATGTGTGTGTGTTTATTGGTGTGTGTTTGTGTGTGTGTAGGTGTTTGTGTATGTGTGTGTGTGTATTGGTGTGTGTGTGTGTGTATGTTTATGTGTATTGTGTGTGTGTGTGTGTGAGTTTGTGTATGTGTGTGTATGTATATGTGTATGTGTGTGTGAGTTTGTGTATGTGTGTGTGTATGTAAATGTGTATTAGTGTATGTGTGTGTGTGCGTGTGTATATGTGTATTGGTGTGTGTGTGTGTGTGTGTGTGTGTGTGAGTTTGTGTATGTGTGTGTGTGTGAGTTTGTGTATGTGTGTGTGTGTGAGTTTGTGTATGTGTGTGTATGTATATGTGTGTGTGTGTGTGTGTGTGTGTGTGTGTGTGTAGCAGGATAACAGGGTCAGCGTTCTGTGGTCGGAGATGAAACAGACAGGAGTGTCTTTGAGGTGCAGTGAGTGGCGGCAGGAGGAGCAAAGAGGTTTTTTTTCAAAGCGTTTCATCATAATAGAAACACACACACGCACACACACACACATGCACACGCACAAACACACACAGGTTTTTAATAACAACATTATTCATTCATTATTGTTTCAACCCTCCGAGACTTTCGCCTTATTAAGTTGTCATTTTTTACAGTGTCATCAGGTTCTGCACAGATTGAGTTCTGCAGAACCTCTATTAAGGTCACCAACAGAGACTAGTTGGACCGTAAACTGAAAAACAAAACAAAAAAACTTTGCAATGTTTTAGAAGCTTTTTAAAACTCTTGAACTTTCTAAATAATTCGGTGCAGGAGTTTAGCCTTTGTTTTTGGACCGTGTCCAGGAACGCTTTTACCTGAAATGGACATTTACCTTCTGACCAAATGAATACCTCTCAACAGGATATGCATCATGGCACTTCCTGTCCACCATTACAGCAGTGTATTTCTCCCATTCACCACTATTATAGCAGAAAAGACCTAAATCGGACGCTCTTATTGGCTGAGACGCCACCAGGATGGTTCAAATCAGAAATATAACCTAAGGTGTCATCAGCAAAGATGGTGACTGAGAACTGATGAGCAGCAGGCCGACGGCCAGACCGTCGCCTTATCTCCATAACTTCAAGATAGCTTGGTTTGATTATCTTCTATGAGTTAGCGGCTAGATGCTACTAGCTACTTTGAAGTCCTTCCCACCATGCGTTTGTATAGATTCTCATCTGTTACTACCTCCACCATCGTGGAACTCTTTTGGGTTTACACAGAATGGAGGACGGAATGAAGGAAATCCAGTCCTGCTTTAAACAGTCTGAGTAAATGGGAGGAAGAGGAACTTACTTAGGAACACATTGAACATCTTCATCACGCCGTCTCCTCAGTCGGCGTGAACTAGAGGACTGAGATGAGAAAGAGGGAGAACCATAAAGTCTCAGCAACTACTCAACCCGGCTTAGACCCTCACTTGTAGGTTCATCCTCTCACCTAGTGGACTGGTCGTCATGTGATCATCGTGGGCCACACCCTTCCTGAACGCCACCCATAAAACCAAACCATGATTGTTTAATTTCCCTCTGTGGCGTAAAAACCTGAACGAATCCACGGCAGTTCTGAGCTCTGCAGGGTTTTATGTGTGTGTGTGTGTGTGTGTGTGTGTGTGTGTGTGTGTTACACCGAATGTACTCACACACAGACACAAATACTCATACAAACACACTCACACACACTGTGTCTTTTGGTTGGGCCTTTGGGACCAATTTATTTACATGCAGAGGAAGAGGAAGAGTGATTGGAGGAAGGGATGAAACAAAAAGGGAAGGAGAGGAAAAAGGAGAAACAGCAGGGAATTATGGAGAAAACCCAGTGGAACGAACCGGTTTTCTCTTCTGCTCCCAAGGACAGACAACTCCAATTTAGTGTGTGTGTGTGTGTGTGTGTGTGTGTGTCTTGCAG
The DNA here is from genome assembly GCA_009660295.1 of Lophius piscatorius. NCBI lineage: Eukaryota > Metazoa > Chordata > Actinopteri > Lophiiformes > Lophiidae > Lophius > Lophius piscatorius. Next base: position 61,432 of record VRLP01002845.1, read on the forward strand.
AAAACACAGCCTTCATCAGCGCCCAACTGTTTTAGAGCCACCAGCAGAAAGTAGCTAGAGTGAAACTGTGTGTCGTATATTCAGAGTGGAAAGAGGCTGGGGGGAGAGGGAGGGGAGGGAAGGGGGAGGAAATGTCCGGAATTTCTCTAAGTGTCCGGTCCAATGATTCCAATTTAAGGAATCCTATCCAGAAGGCCATTTTGGAGGGAACCGGCTCGTTAGTGGTTCCCTCAGAACTTAAAAAAACTGTTTGATATTTGTCCGTTTTAACTTTAACGTTTACTTTTCCGTCGAACCTTTCATCGTTGTTCCGGTTACTGTTTCCGTTTGTCAGATTTCATGAAAACACTGACAGCAGAAGATCATCGGCGTAAAAAAAACCAAATAATGGTCCAAATGGTAAAGGAGCGCTAACATTTGTTAGCGACCCGTTCCGACATTTCACATTTAAGAATTTTCCTTGTTTTCACGCGTTTCTACAGGTACGATTCCCACGTAAGCGCTTTGTGGCGTTTGCTTTCAAAAACATTTGAATATTATTCCCAACAGAACCTTCTAGATCCGATAAACCGGGTACTGGAGCGACACTTCTAGCTGCTCAGGAACTTTTACCGTCGCAGGTTTCTCTTTGCTTCCGTTGAACGTTACACTTTTTTTTACTTAGGTTCACACTTTCTCCTCGATATGAACGTTTATTATTTGTCTCGTCTGTTTTTGTTGTTTGAGTTCCGTGTCGGGTCAGATTTCTGCTCAAACCGACAGCAGACGGTCATCTGCGTAAAAAGAAATATCGCGTACCGAGTAAAAGGAATGAGACGCTAACTTTTGTCGACAGAATGTTATGTTGGAATGCCCTCCCTGACCATCTGAGGGCTCCACAGACGACTGACACATTTAAAAAAGGACTTAAAACTTTCCTTTTTAGCAGAACCTATAACTTTAATTAACATTGCTGCTTTTTGGTCAGGCTTTTATATAGTTATTATTTTATTCTTTTATTGATGCTTTTATCTGCTTTTACTTTGTAGAACTTTGAGATTTGATCCAAATGTAAAATGCATTATAAATTAAATGTATTTTTATTATTATTATTATTATTATTACGTTTGGTAAAAGTTTGTTTTTATACTTTTCTGTAGTTTTTGGACTATGTTTGAATAAATCTCTTTCCTCTTCTGGTCTTACAGGCAGGACGCCAGCGACCTCTCTGGACCGATACAAAGGTAACGTCACACCTTTTATTCTTCCTCCTCCTCTTTCTCTCTTACCCGGCTCTCCTCCTGCTCCCTTCAGCCTCGTCCTCCATGAGGCGTTCGATGTTTCCCGTCGCCTCAGGTGAGGCGCCGCCTACGAGAGCAGGCGTTGTGCTTTTACTCTGGCGGGGTGTTGTTTGGGGGGACGGCCTAAGAGGGCGGCAGGAAGATGACAGGTGGTTAATAGAGAGGGAGAGAGAGGGAAATTGGGAGTGGAGAGATCTGTCGCGGCTCAGATCTGTGGCCGAGGAGGGTCATTAAACTAAACCCTGTGGCGACGGAGCGACAGATCGAGCGAGTGAAGCGCAGAAGACGCTTTAAATAAGGGCCCGTCTTAAAATAGCAGGAACTATTCCTCTTCTGAGGCAGAGCTAACAGGAAGGGGATGAATATCCGGCGCTGGAAACCTTCACAGGAGAGAGAAGTGGTGGAAAAAAGAGGTTGGTAATATTTTGTCACCTGCTCCATCCATTTAACTTTGATGACGCTCATAAAGACCCATAATGCACCTGTAGTGCTTTACGATGTGGCCCATAATCACAGATCAGACCTCCATCATGGCGTTAGCCTGAAGGGCAGCAGCTGCTGCTGGTGGCTCTAATAATAGAGGGTCTCATGAACGTCTGCAGGAGCCCGACGCTTCAGCAGATGTGGATCGTTAACCGTTACGATTCGTCATATTTGGTTTTTGATTGGGTTTGTTTTAATCTGCCTTTATGAATGAATGGAGGCGGGGCTAACAGGGATGGATTCAGTGCAGCTGTCAATCAGTCTGCTCTCTGGAGCAGAGCTTCATGAAACGTTTCTTCACACAACAACAAACTACTGAGTTGGCTACTTGTTACAAATGCAGCTTTTTTTTGTTTCCATGGTTACGCGTCACATTTAGGCTCTGGGGGCGGGGTTTGTTCCAGACGCGGCTTTTCAGCTCAGAACTCAAAACTTAGATTGAAAGATTCGATGCAGAACGGCAAAGTTCTGAAGCGGAGACTTTTGCTGTTTTCGAACTTTTATCATCGATTGTTGTGACCCTGTTTCTATGGTAACCAGGGGAATTCAGTCGTTTCCTGTGAGCACGTAACTTAATATTTTAACTTTTTAAACTCTTTATATGTACAGCGTCTGTGTACCGGAGAAAAAACTTTTTTGTATTTTTGAAATTTTAAATATTATTATTTATCCAGCGTCACTAAAATGTCGTTTCTCACGGAAAAAAAACAGAAACTGTGCAAAACATTTATAGACAAATATTAAACATAAACAACAACAACATGGTATGGTACTGTGATATATATATATATATATATATATATATATATATATATATATATGAAGTTTTATTGTGTATTTCTCATCAAACAAAGAAACTACATGCCAATAACAGTAAAAAAAATACCCATCATCCTTTCCTGCGTCGTCATTCCTGCGTATTTCTGTATATTGTGATAAAAGGAAATGTGTCTCATCCAAAGAACGAAGCAGAAATAAATTCTGTTCATGATGGATTAGCGGGTCGCGGCAGCTTTTAGTCTCTGGAGCTGATTTTCATTCCGTAATGAAATGAAGTGCATCTAATGGCTGATGGCGAGAAAGACATTTAAAGGCGGCGGCGGCGGTTGGAGGCCGTAACGTAAAGAATGTGATTTTAATGGAGTGAATGGTGTCGGACCGGCGACAGACTCCTTTAAACACTCAGCAGCTCTTTGTATCCGACCCGTTTGTCCTGTGAATGCTTGTGTTGTTGTTGTTGTTGTTGTTGTCGTACGTCTGAGGTGCAGGAAGGATTTCCTACAAACCTTCTCCTCACTTTCACATGAAATGAACGGATTTTTAATCAGGAAGTCTCTATATATAGTCTGTCATCATTCACAGGCAGAACCGGCAGGTAAATCAGCTCGGATCAAAAACATGATCCGGCACCGCAACCAGACGCCGACGGAGACGGAGCAAAACACGGGAGGGAGAAAGAGACGGTGACGGTGGATAATTAGGCAAAACAGTTCGCCTTTGTTTTTCCCTCTGATTGGAGAGGCTGCACGCGCACACACACACACACACACACACACACACACACACACACACACACACACACACACACACACACACACACACACACACACACACACACACACACACACACACACAATCACACACACACACACACACACACACTCAATCAACCACACACACACATTCACACACAGACACACACACAATCACACACACAATGACACACACACACACATACACACAATCAACCACACACACACAATCAACCACACACAATCACACACACACACACACACACACACACACACAATCAACCACACACACACAATCACACACACACATAAAACACACACACATTCACACACAGACACACACACAATCACACACACAATCACACACACACACATACACACACAATCACACACACACACAATCACACACACACAATCACACACACAAACACACACATACACACACAATCACACACACATACACACACATAAATCACACAATAACACATAAAACACAATCACAAACACACACACAATCACAAACACACACACAATCACACAAACACACACACAATCACACACAAACAAAATCAGACAAAAACACACAACCACATACACACTCACACACAAACTCACACATACACACTCACACACAAACTCACACATACACACACACACACACACTCTCACACACGCACACACACGATGGCAGAAGAGAGGGAGCTGGGCGTATAATTTGATCCAGCTCTCTCCTCCTCTAATGAAGCTCTCCGGCGGTTTGACTGACACCCGGCTTGTTATTCAAGCATCTGTGTCGGACCGCGAGGAGGAGGAGGAGGAGGAGGAGGAGGAGGAGGAGGGGGGAATTGTTGGGAGACGTATATTATAGGAGTGGAAGCGAGGGAGCATAAAGAGGGGAGGAAGTTGGCATCGGGAGCACAGGCAGGAGCGATGGAAGAAAGGAGGTTCATGGGAGTAGAGACGGAGTTTAGAACGAGACAGAGGTGAGGAGAGATAGACCCCCCCACACACACACACACACACACACGCCCCCCTGAAAACAGCAAGAACAATCGTGAGGAGAGAGGACACTTTGGGAGGAGGAGGATGGCGGGTGATGGCGGGAGCGAGGGGCTCGTCGGCGTTGGGATAATTGCAGGTCTTTGGGCTGATAATCTTCTTTGAAGGCACACAGCTGATCATTAGCGAGCGCGGCGGCGCCGATGCCTTTCAGCATCGGTCATTAAGAGCCGAAAACCCACTATTGGCGCTGACGTGACCTCCTGAGACGACGACGCCGCGCCACACAAAACACGGAAAGCGGCGATTAGCGTGTGAACGTTACACGGACGCGACGCTGCGCTCCGAAAGCCCGGACTTCCTGTTTGGCACGAGGGCGACAGGTGTGCCACGCGCACACACTTCCTGTTGGCAGCGGCGCAGACAGAAGAGAGTATAATTACAGGGATTCACACAATGTGGCGTCCCGGAACGCTGCGTCTGCCACACGACAACAGCGCTCCTTCGCTGCCGAGGATGCTCGGCGGGCCGTTTCTAGCCCCGCCTCCCCCGGCGTTCCCTCCACCTGAATATTCATTAGAGGGGAAGCGGCTGGCGAGCTGCTCTCCTCTGCAGTGACAGTCGTCCGCCTTGAAAGCTCCTTCCTGAGCTCTAATTTATCCCCAGGTGAGACGCCACCGACCGGAACTCAAGGGTTTTCAAAAACGCTCCCGGACAGCAGCGAATTTTCTCATTTGGGCTTTTGGCGCCAGAACTTCTACAGAGACCAGAAAAAGATGACAACAAATAAACGCATCATTTCCTGGTTTCCACTCCAGGAAGTTGGAGCTTCATCAGTTTTCTTCTGCCTGTTTGGGATCGGGTCTTGATGTTCCAGAACATTCTTCTCCCCAGCAACAGAACATCCCTGGCGACCCAAATATCCAAAACCTGATGGTCCTCGCATCTTTAAGGCGGAGTCATGTGTGGGTTTATCTGATGGGCTCATGGATTTTTGGTTCTGGGAGGCGGTTCTGGTGTCGGACCCACCGCTCTTCCGTCGTTCATCCAAAACACATGAATTATGAAGAGCCGTCAGCGACAGGAAGGGACCGGGCGGAGGAAGAGGAGGAGGTGGTGGAAGTGGAAGGAAGAAGAGGGGGGGAGGAGGTGGGGGTGGAGGAAGAGGAGGTGGAGGAAGAGGAGGGGGTTGTCTTCAGAGAGCTGGACGGACATTTAGACGTCTTTTGTCTTTTCTTCCTTCGCTTCCTCACAATCTGTCTCTCCTCTCAGGAACGTTTTCTTTCTGTCGAGTGACGAGGGTTCAATTTGTAGACAACACACACACACACACACACACGAACACACACACACACGAACACACACAGATACACACACACACACACACACGAACACACACACGAACACACACAGATACACACACACACACACACACACACACACACATGGGGGGCAGGTGAGCCTACAACGGCTCAGGAGGGTTTTAGTTCTTTCTGTGTGATTCAGACCGTTGACCTGGAACACATTGGGTACTGAGAGAATAAAAACTATTACACACACACACACACACACACACACACACACACTCTAACGGTCCATGAACTCAGAACTTCTATAATTGCGGTATATAACGATAATAATTTCTTCACTTCCATTATTACAGTGTTTTTAAGTAATGACATTTTTTTTTAAATCTTATCAGATTTCTACATGATGAAGTTTGTTTGTTTGTTTGTTTGTTTGTTTGTTTGTTAGTGGAAGTTAGTTTCCAGCTGAGGGTCAGGTCGTCATGGTGTTGATAAACTGATTCTGCATAAGGGTCCTGGTGGGTGGGTTTGTCGGACCTCCTGCTGCTCCGGGTCTCCTCTGAACCAGAACTTCTTCTGAGGAAACTCAACATTTCAATCTGAACGTTTCCAGCAGAAAGTCTGAAGAATAAAAACGGACAACTTTTAATTCTATTGTTTAATATTTATATTTATTATTAATATAATATATAGTTTTTATATAATCACCACTGAGTAAAATGATTTATTCAGTATTTTATATATTAGGAGTTTGTTATATGTATATATGAAAGTTAATATATAAATAATTAATGTCTTTATTGAATTTGATGCTTTTATTATGATTAAAGGAAGAAACATCGTTTAAATGTGTTTATCACTTAAAAATGTATATTTGTATTTTATTTCAAAACCACCATCAATACAGACACACACACACACTAACATACACACACACACTAACATACACACACACTAACATACACACACACACACACTAACATACACACACACACACACTAACATACATGCACACAAACTCACACATACAAACAAACACACACACTCACATACACAAACACAGACACACACACATACAAACAAACATACACACACACACACACACACACACATACAAACACTCACACACTCACACACACACAGCGACGTGCCCCAGGGCATGATGGGATGGAATAGTGTTTCTCTTCCAGCTGATGCTCTCTGAGGTGAGGGGGGGGTTGTGATGGTCGTGGGGCGGGTGTTGTGTTGTGGGCGTGTCTTGTTCAGATTCCGCCGCCGTCCCAAAACAATCACATTATTTATGACACATCATTTACTATTACCCAGCATTCAGTCTCCATAATTCCGTCCTGATTGCTCGCTCGCTCTCGCCGCCGCTGCCTCCTTCTTCACCGCCAGAAACGTTGTTGTTGTTGTTGCCATAATTAATCACGTAAACTTTAAGGGTCGCGATGATTACCATTCCACTCGGAACAAAGAGAAACACGGGTTGTTGCTGCTTATTAAGTCGTTTCTGCCAGCAAAGATTCTCCAATAATAAGAGAGAGAGGCAGAGAATATCTTTACAGCCGCCGCTACTTCCTGTTTCCACATTCTTCTGCTGCTGTCGTCAGGCGTGTGTGTGTGGGTGTGTGGGTTTGTGTGTGTGTGTTGAGGGAACTCAGTGTTTTTTTGTTTTTCCCTCTCTTTGTGAGAGGCTCCAGATGGCTGAGAGACAGGTGAGCCAATTATCAAGTCTCACTACACTGAAACATCATCACACCGACGGAGCACGACAAACACCACACACACACACACACACACACACACACACACACAGACACACACACACACAGACAGACACACACACAGAAATACACACACACATACACACACATACATACATACATACACACATACAGAAACACAAATACACACACACACACACACACATACATACACATACACACACACACACATACATACATATACACATACACATACACACACACATACATACACACACACACACTGAAGTGTGTAACATTAACACATTAAAGCCTGGTTGTGTCTCTGAGTCCATCATGTCGGTGTCAGTCGCCGGTTTGAAATTGATTTCACAACATGTAACGACGTCGGCAATGATGACAAACGATCCTCTAAATTCAGCTCATCATCATCATCAGCAGCATCATCATCACCCGCCGCCGTGCGCCTATAGCGCGGCCCATTATGCACATGTTAGACGCGACGCAGACGACAGACAAAAGGGGCGGAACAGAATTGATCTGCTTTTCTATTCTTTTATTTTATTTTTCAAGAAGCTCCAAATAATTCTTCGTCGATGTTCTTTATGATTCTAATGAGAGAAATGAAAGAGCAGAGAGGAACAAGAAGTCTACAATCAGTCCTTTCTCTTTTCTTTACATCCTCCCTCCTCCTCCTCCTCCGCCGCTGAATGCAGGAATATTATAGACGTGGAAAATACAGATTTGGTCATTAATGGGCCGTCAGCCATTGTGGGGAAAACACACACACACACACACTCTCATACACAAACAAAAACACACACACACACACATTCATACACAAACACACACACATTCATACAAACACACACATTTATACACACACATATACACACACACACATCCATACACAAACACACACATTCATACACACACACACACACACACACGCACATATACACACACACACATATACACACACATACACATACACACACATCCATACACGTACACACACATACACACACACACACACACACACTGCATCCATAAGAACACGTGACACATGGCTGTTTATTATTCCTATGGTTCCTGCTTGTTTGTGCGTTTCTCTCTGGGTGGAGGAATAATTGGGCGCCGTGATGATGAGTGCTTTCCCGCCTAATGGAAGGGGACAAATTAATCCCCCCCGTACTAATGTCTGCAAATGGAACGGGACCAATGGCGCCACCTCCGAGCTCAAACGACCTGCAGGGAGCGAACGCATCCGGCTGATGATGGATCCCACGCGGCTTCGTCAGACGTAAAGGTGGAGGAAACGCCTGAACGAGTTCTGAGGTTCTGTTTGGTTCTCCAGAATCCAGAGGAGGAAGAAAACCATGTTTTTAGGCAAACTCTGAACGCCACACCTACCTGAATCTAGTTTCCTCATTTAATATTCGCTTATCTGAAGGTCGTTGGTTCGAACCCCGTCCTTGAGCAAGAAACTGGACCCACAGGAAAGTTGTTCCTGATGAATGAATGAATGATGGTGTGAACGATATCGATCCTGATGGCGGCCTTTGTCATCACTGTATGAATGTTTGTGTGTGTATGTTAGTGTATATGTGTGTGTGTGTGTGAATGTTAGTGTATATGTGTGTGTGTGTGTGTTTGAATGTGTGTGTGTGTATGTTAGTGTGTGTGTGAATGTTAGTGTATATGTGTGTGTATGTTAGTGTGAATGTGTGTGTGTGTATGTTAGTGTGTGTGTGTGTATGTTAGTGTGTGTGTGTGTGTGTGTATGTTAGTGTGTGTGTGTGTATGTTAGTGTGAATGTGTGTATGTTAGTGTGAATGTGTGTATGTTGGTGTGAATGGGTGAATGTTTGACAGTTAGTGTAAACGGGTGAATGAATGCTGACTCTTGTCTGGAGAACTCTTTAAATACCGTTTATTCACCAGACATCGGCTTTTTGCACCTTTAACTCATTAAACTTCTGACCCCACCTGAAACACAGACACTTGGAGTTACGTTATTTAATTCTGACAAAAACTCAGAACAATGAAAAGTAAATCAAACCCTCGAGAAAAAAAAAAAAAACGGTATAATTTATGGTAAAATACCGGCAGCTGTAGTTACCAGAAAAAAAAACCCCAAACCAGATGTACTTTCAACCTGTTTACGGCCGACGGGACGTAAAAGTGACAGCGGAGCATATTTTAGCATAATGTTTCTGTAGAGACGACGTCATGCTTTTATAAAGGGTTCAAGTCTTTGTCTAACATTCATCCATTATCCATAACCGCACCCTCTGTTCAGGGGGGGAGGGGCTGGAGCCTATCCCAGCTGACATGGGGCAGGAGGCGGGGTTTACGCCGGAGGAGTCGGCCAACTCATCAGTTCTTGTTTTTTCTAACTGTAAATTTAATAATAATAATGATAATAATACATTTAATTTATAACAAACTTTACATTTGGATTAAATCTCAAAGTTCTACAAAGTAAAAGCAGATAAAAGCATCAATGAAAAAATTAAATAATAACTATATAAAAACCTGACCAAAAAGCAGCAAAGTTAATTAAAGTTATAGGTTCTGCTAAAAAGGAAAGTTTTAAGACATTTTTTAAATGTGTCAGTCGTCTGTGGAGCCCTGAGATGGTCAGGGAGGGCATTCCACAGAACAGAAGGCCCGATCACCCATAGTTACACCGACTCATACGTTTAACGGTAAAGACTTTTGTATTTTTCTAGTTATTTGTTTGTTTGTGTTTGTTTAAGACAAGATTAGGTCACTTTATGGATCCTGAAGGAAAGAGAATGTTGAAAATGACAGTAAAGAAGAATAAAGTGAGTAAGTAACTGTGTAAAAATACAAAAATGAAGGGTTTCCAACTCGTTCTGGCTGTAAAACATCTCCGACGGCTGAATGTCATCCTATTCTCCCATCTTAATAGCCCATCATCTTCCACCTAAGCCTCTTCCTGAGGATGACCTCCAGGGAAGATTCGGTTGGAGTACAGAGGAGTTGATTACGCCGTGGCGCCGGGCCTTTTGTTCTAAGCGTACGCCCGTCCTTGGCTTTGGAGAGAGAAGGAGATGAGGAGGCATCAAAAGGAGGAGACTCTTATCGGGCCCTCGGGGTCTCGCATCCTTTCATTCTAGATTGTCTGGGCGACCTTCTGGCCCCTCGCCCGGGTTCATCCCCCCCCTCCACCGCATCGCTTGTTTACTGTCCCATAATGACATTGTCAGGGGCAACAATGCGGGCGCTTATCGCGAGGTGTTGGCGCCACAATGGGTGAACGGCGCCGTAATGGGGGAGGCAAATTCATGTCGCCGTCGTCTTGAAGTCTTCGGAGGCGCTCTCCTTCTCGCTGGTGTGTGCCGCCGAAAGATAAGATGGATTCTGCATATCGCCGTCTGATTGTAGAATCTTGTATGTAATGTAATTTTTATTTCTCACCCCCCCAACCCTCACCCACAACACCCCCTTTTCTTTCAAACTGCAGAGTCAAGCATTTTCTCTCCTTCCCCCCTTCTCTCTCTCTCTCTCTTTTTCCTTCTCTCTCATTCTCTCTCTCTCTTTCCTTCACTCCCTCACTCTATATCTCTCTCTCTCTTTCTCTCTCTCTCTCTATCTCCTATGCTCTCGCTCTCATTCGCTCTCTTTCTTTCCTTCTCTCTCTCTCTCTCTCTCTCTCCTATGCTCTCTCTCTCTCTCATTCGCTCTCTTTCTTTCCTTCTCTCTCTCTCTCCTATGCTCTCTCTCTCTCTCTCTCTCTCTCTCTCTCCCTCTCCGGGTAAGGAAACTAAATCTGAATAATTCATCTGTGTTACATTTTTCTCCTCCTGTATTTGGACTGATGGTGGAGAGAAATGGGCGAGAGACAGACGGGAGGAACGGCCGATGAGAGGTTTTTTGTTTTTTTTTCATGAATGGGTCGGACGTGAGCAGAATACGGAGGAGAGGGAGAAAAGAGAGCGGAGGAAGCGGGAGTAAGCGGGGTGGAGCGAGCGAACCCTCTCGGCTGGAGGGGGGCCAGAGAGGCGCCGCAGACTTTGGTAATCCCTCTTTTATTAATGTGAAGCCGAGCTCAGCAGAACGCCGGCTCACAGACATAACAGAACCGCTCACCACTGACTGTCTTTAAGCCTCGCTGTCAGTCTCCGACACCCTGATCTACTCCGCTGACCAAAGCCCGCCCCCCCCGTTTACCAGGCCAGTAAACCGCCAGTCAATTAAAGCGCCGGTCTGGCGTTCACTCCGGTGCGTGTCCGTCCGGCGAGTCGAGTTCTCAAGTCTTTTGATCCCGCTCGGGTGCCGGCCTCGGCGTTTGGCGTAGAAAGCGTCCTGCGTCCTCGCCGAGCCCCTCGCGTTACCATGACAACCCCCTTACATCACTCAGTGCCCCCCATGTAGCCAATGGGCAGTGACCTTTCGCTGTCAGAGCGTGTTAGGGAGCGAGAGACACAGAGAGAGAGAGACGGTGGAGCGGGGAGAGCGGAGGGGAGGGCGAGTGGGCTCTCTCGCTCAAAACAACAAACACAAATAGGTCATTAAATTGTAAACACAATTTGAAAGAGACAGAAGCTGCTCCGGTCGAGCCCTGGCCTCCAGTTACCGCCGCGTCAGCGCCGGAGTTTGAGTGTTTTTCCCGCAAATGACAAAAACAAGATGAAGATCTTCTCCAGCGGGCGTGATGTCACGGCCCAGCAGGGCGGCGTCGAGGCTTCGGATGTGTAAAACTTAAAAATAGGATTGAAATGGAGCTAAATTTGGAACATAAGGAGCTTGTGGATCGGACCAGCTAGAACTCCTGAGCGCCGCGTGTTCTGGTGGAGCGGCGAGCAGACAGAGGTGACGTGACGAAGAGAACTGAATGAGGTCAAGTTTCATTTGGACTGTTTCTGCTGCTGTTGTTATATATTCAACTGGAGTTGATGTTTATTGATCCAATTCAGTTGATTTAGTACCTCCAGACACGCGTGAAGGAAATATGGATCCGTGTCCGGCAGTTGTTGCAGCCTGGATAAATGTTTAGATTCAATAAAGATGGCACAAATATTTTCCCTGCACTGACTCAAAGTTGATGCTGTTGTTCTTTTGGCCCATACGTCACACCAGAGGCCCATCAGAACTGTGGACCTGGCAGGTTTCGTGCCGGATGACCTTCGTGAGGCGAGGAGGTCCCGGTGAGATACGAACCTATGAACGCCTGGTTGACAGGACCAGATCTCTGACCTCCTGCGACCCCCCAGACGCGACCTCTGAACCTGCTCTGATGTGTTCTGATGTTCAGGTTTGGATACATTAAAGATCTTACAGGCGTTTTAATGAGATGCAGATGGTCATGAGGGCAGTACCCGACCCTTATGGGGTGTTTGGACCCCTTATCCACTAACACAAGATCAGTGCCCTTCTCCTCCAGGCCTCCATCTAGGGATCCAGTCCCATGACAAACCTGATGCTACTCCCCCAATAAACGCTACAAGTGTCATACCTTCATGGTTGGCTTTGATCTTTATTCCTTCTACAGTACGACTTTGTTAGTGGCCCCATTGAACCGCAGAGGTTGAGAACATCACATGGCGAGGTAACGTCATCTAGGCTACGCCAAAACCCGCCTCCGGGTCAAATTTCATGCAAGTCCGTTCCGTAGCTTTCCCACAATCTTGCTAACGATCAAACGGACAAACCGAGGTGAAAACTTGCATCTACTTGACGGAGGTAGCAAAAAAAAGGATTTTCGGGAATCTGCGATGTTACGGCGGAGTGAACTGACCTCAGACCGGCTGATACTGACGCCTGAGACTCATCAGGAGTCAGTCAGAACCGCCTCAGACTCATCAGGAGTCAGTCAGAACCGCCTCAGACTCATCAGGAGTCAGTCAGAACCGGGTGGGTGGGACGGCTGGTCTGGATGGAGGAAGTAGAGTAAGACATCTTCTGTATGTTTGAGCAGCAGCCGTGTTTCATCAGTACCAGAGAAGCTCCTTCATACTTCAAGTTTGTCCAGCTCCAGAACCAACGACAGAATCTGAAGGTTACAGTAAAGAACTTTCCCTCCAAGGACCCACCGCCTCCTGCCGTCACATCCACAGACCTCCTCTCAAGTCCTCTCGCCACAAATCTTTATCTTCAACAGCAGGAACACGTTTCCTCAGAGGTGGACGTTTCCTCGGTCAGCATCTCCTGGTGGATGATGATGTCGGGAAACTCGCCCCCCCTCTGACATTCTAAGGATTACAGCGAGGGGTAAAAAGTCTCGGGGTCAAACAGACAGTCCGTGTCACTTAGCATCTCGTCATGCTGGACTCACGAGACCTTCTCCGCTGACAGAAGATGTCATCCTGGTACGTCGGACCAGGAGCTAACCTGAGGAGTGACAGAGATAAAGATTGACGCTTTCCTGCAGTGTCATGTCGTGGAACTACTCGCCGGACATTCATCCTTCTGACATTGGGAATCGGGACGGTGGCGTCGCCTGACGTGAACTCTGCCCAAGATGGTTCGTGGCTCAGCGCCATGTGCTCACGGAAAAACACAGAAGACTTTATGGGAGGGGTTGGAAGAAGTGCAGACATCAAAGGATTTCATTGAGGATCGAAGCATGAGGTTTTAAGTCAGGTTTAACTTAAGCCGGGCGCTCTCTGAAGGACAAAGCTCTAGTCCTAATCCGGCCTTGAACCTTGGTCCAAGATGCCAGGTGGTCTTGGCTGAACCGTCCGATCCGCTCGTCAAAACATTCGGACCCACAATGATAACCTCCAACTATGTTTGATTTTTAGGAGCCAGAGAGTTCAATGAAAGAGACGAGACGTCTCTGGTCAGCTGACCCGGTTGCCAAGCAACAGGAATGATTTTAGCCTTTAAGGGCTTATGTTAGCTAGCACAGACCTGAAACTGACTCTCACCTCCGGTCAAAACTCTCCTCATGGACACCTGTTCTGTTTACGTGTTTCCTCTCTGCCAGCTACTGTATGTTTATGTTTGCGTACGTCACACAGCTGATTTGAAACATCACACGAGGCGACGCGTTGGTTGGTTTGACGAAATACCTTCAAGTCGACCGCTGCGTACGCTTAGAACAAACTCTGACGGAATCTTCTACTTCCTGTAGGAACTGTAAAATCTTTCAAATGAATCGGACCTGCAGGTTTGCCTGAAGACGGGTCCATTTGGTGGGCATTAGCCCCGCCCATCCTCCGGCCTTAGAACCGGTACCGCTGCGCTCCAGAGTATTCACAGGGGAAACTCTGTGAAAGCTGAAGGATTGAGCCGAAGGCAGGGAGGAGGGAGGATGTCTGAGGGAGTTTTATCGTTTGACCCTGGAATGTTGTGTGTGTGTGTGTGTGTGTGTGTGTGTGTGTGTGTGTGTGAAATCACCATCTCACTACACAATAGGTGCAGAGATGTGTTCAGTCGTTTATCAGACAGCTTTTCCGTCACATTCCTTTCTTCAGTACGTAACAGAAGGAAAAATCCCTCCACATCTCAGAAACGGCCTCACAGAAGAGAAATTCACACGTGTTTCGTTCGGACCCTTAAGGTGTGCACACATATCTGGATTCTTCAATGAGGTCATTTTTCACATTTTTGTCGGAACATTGGAACTTTGTTGCTGTGGAAAAAGCCTTTAGGTACGTAGAGGGTGGTGGAGGGTGGTGTACTACAGAGTACTTAGGTACTCCCTAACATGTAGGGTGGTGTACTACAGAGTACTTAGGTACTCCCTAACATGTAGGGTGGTGTACTACAGAGTACTTAGGTACTCCCTAACATAGAGGGTGGTGTACTACAGAGTCTTAAAGTATTCCCTAACATAGAGGGTGGTGTAGGACGGGGATTAGAGCCTCAGTTTTCTTCACATTCACTTCTGATGGAGGTTAAGATCCATCCTCATCAGCACCAACCGAGTCTTTCTGGTGGTTCAGGTAATCTCTGCGTTGGAACACTTGAGTTCTGGTTAGATGTTGGAACACCTGAGTTCTGGTTAGATGTGTGAACACCTGAGTTCTGGTTAGATGTGTGAACACCTGAGTTCTGGTTAGATGTGTGAACACCTGAGTTCTGGTTAGA
>VRLP01002846.1:0-76821 GCA_009660295.1 Lophius piscatorius
ACTTTTTTCCCGACATTTCGACTTAATTGCCGACATTATGACTTTTTTCTTGATATTTTCACTTAATTCCCGACATTTCGACTTTTTTCCCGACATTTCGACTTAATTGCCGACATTATGACTTTTTTCTTGATATTTTCACTTAATTCTCGACATTCCAACTTAATTCTCGCCATTTTGAAATTTTTCTGATATTTTGACTTTTTTCTCGACATTTTGACTTTTTTCTCAAAACTAAACTCTTTTCTCGCCGCTTCGACATTTTCCAAAGAAATAATCCCTCTTTCTTTTTTCTCTCTCTCACCTGACCCTCCTGCTCCTTCTCCTGTGCCTCACACTGTCCCGTCAGACATCGAGTGTTCGCTGCTAACAGCAGCCGATAGCAGCCTGGAGCCTCACGCTGAACTCTGAGAGAGACAGAGGAGCTCCAGAGGTCTGATAAGATCCAATCTTTCAGCTCCACGCCTCTGAACCAGAGAAAAGGTTTAATCTTCATGTACTGAATGTACGTGAAGTGTAAACCCATTTCTCAGATGCCACACAGCTCATTCTGCAGAAAAAAGAAAAGCTTATTCTACTATGTCAACGTATGCAGTCGTGCTCAGAGGGGAATTTCAAAGTGAGCCAAGCAGTGGAAAAATGCGACCGGCGTAAAATGACATAACCTTGAGTGACAGCCCGAGATCAAGAGGCCAAAGGTCGGTGAACCCGTTCAGCTGATGCAGCAAAAAGCCGAGGGATGATCTGCCCTGACCCTGTCCAGAAGAAACCTGCACTTCCTGCTGAGACACCAGCGTTTCCAGCCCGGTGGAGAATTGATGCAGCCAGCGACGACGACGGGGAGGAGGAAGGAGGAAGATTTATTCGCTGCAAGCTCAGAGTGTAAAAACAAACAAAAAGCGACTTATAGGAGGATGATCCTCGTAGTCCTCAGGCGCCTCACAGCCGACACTCAGACTTTGTGTCTGAATCTGTTTGACAGCAGCAGCGATGGATTCTGATGTGAATATATCCCGCTTTGATGTATCAAAGGAGAATCCTTCATATATATATATATATATACACTAGTATATATATATACTAGTTTATATATATATAAACACAGAGGCGTAAACCTCCTTTAAGACACAACGCAACCCTAGTTTCAGAAAAACTTCCTGCATATTCCTCCGTTAATGTGAGAGTTATTGCCAGCCTCTAAATCTACCGACAACTCAAACAAACTCTCACAGTATCTCTCAAACACTTCGCTAGTCTCCTGTGCCTTCCACTTATGCGTCTCTGTTCAGCCCATTAATCAAATATTTGGGCAGTAGAGGATTGCATCAATCATCATATTGTCAAGTTTATCATCAAAAACTAGTCCTTTTATCCACGTGAGGCTAATTTAACAACATCTGCTAACATCATCTTCAGGACAAAATGCTCACTTCCTGTCTAATATTGTAAACCCCTCCCACTGTAACCATGGTAACCAGACAATTCATGTGATTCACTTCAAATATCAGTGGTTATAATGTTATGGCTGATCATTATATCTTTGAAAAGTCGTGCTTGTCTGGCGCCAGTTTGGAGGGCCAGCAGCTGGTGCTTAGGTTGTCGAAAGGCAAAGAACTGGTGCTAAATCAGGCTCTGGCTCCAAACCAGCCCTGGAACCAGCTTGGTGGAAAAAGTGGATCGAGTTCCTTGGAAAAGAGATGTCCCGTCTCAGAATGACGCGACTGGCTGGAACGAAGGTTAAGTTTGTCGTGGTTTGAGGTCACAGACCGGCGTGGGATGTGAGAGAGCTCTGCAGTGGCTGATAAGAGAGCTGACAAGTCCAAAGAACCAGCGGCCCTGCCTTCCCGCCCGACGTCTGGCGGGCCAGATAGAAGAACCGTTATCTGCTGCCGCGCCTCCGCGCCGAGGAGCAGCTCCTCTCCTCCGGCTAAAAATAAATTCCTCAAGACTGCCGCTCACATTTCCTCTTTGTTGTCTGTGATGCATAATTAATGAATTGCCCTTTAGCCCTCCGGCGCTTTGGTCCGCTTGGTTAAGAGTGAGGTTCTGAGATTAGAAAGTTTCATCCTTTTCATGTTGTGGGGCGGGACCAAAGCCGATTTTGGACTCTGTTGTCGTCTCATTGAAATAAACGAGACCCTTCTAACGAGAATTATTTTCCCTGAAAAGTCGGGGATGTTTTGGAATCGCCAACGCCGCCAACGCCGCCATCGCCGCCAACGCCGCCAACGCCGCCAACGCCGCCAACGCCACCAACGCCGCCAACGCCGCCAACGCCGCCAACGCCGCCAACGCCGCCAACGCCGCCAACGCCACAGATCTCTCTTGTTTGCGCGATAACTCGAAAAAACTGTGTGATGGATCATTTTGATTTTATAGCAGCATAGACCTCAGTAAGAGGAAGAACTGGGTTGATTTTGGGAACGGTTTGTTGCATATTTTCAACACTAGGGGGAGCTTTTGTAGAAAACAAAACAGGTTTTTTGGACATAACTTCCTCACCGATGGTCGGATATTGGTGCATATGAATCATCTGGATATAAATATTATATTTTACTCTAGGAGTTCATATTTTACTCACTAGGGGAGCTATTTTACACAAAATGCTATTTTTTGACAAAACTCAAATATTGTTTCGTGGCTCATTTTCAAACTTTGTATTCCCATGAGCCTTAGAAACAGTAAATAATTGGATGGATTTTGGGAAAGGTTGGTTGTATATTTCTGACACTAGGGGGAGCTTTACCTCCAAATGTTTTCGGGCCATAATTTCTCAACACTCGGGTTGAAAATGGAGGTCGGGGTTCGCTGATGTTGCATCGATTTTGCTGCAGTCCGTCACATCAGAACGAGGATTTATTTTTTGTTCTACCTGCAGCAGCTACCGACACACCTACTATATGATCCAAGCTGGATCTGGTGAGACACCAGAAATCAAATTGCCACTAGTTTTTCTCGTTTTTCAATATTCGTTGCTAAACCAAAAAAAAAAATGGAAATACCAAAACATACACCGACCGTTTATTTCTCCACTCCTGTTTTCTACCTGGGGTGGAGTGATATTTAAATATATCTGCAGAGGTGAATGATGAGGTGGTGAAAGGTGGATGTCGAGATGTTCGAATCCTGAAGATCGTACGTGGAGGAGGACAAAATGATGGTTTCTAGATGAATGGCCTACGATTTGTTTCAAAACACACATTTAAATGCAGAATGATATTTTTTTTAAATACACGAATAATTAGAAAAAGCACTCGGAGATCGCAAACCTTCCCGAAGACACAACAGTAGCCAGAAAATATTCTTCCAGATTTCTCCGTTAATGTCTGACTTATTACCGGCCTCTAAATCTAAAATCTCCGACAAACTCTCTGGGGATCTCTGAAATACTCACTATGTAGCCTGGAACTTCCACTTCAGCGTCTCTGGACAGCCCCCTGACCCCCTGCTCCAACCCCAAAGTAACATCAAAGGAATCAAAGGAACTCCTTAAGCTGAGACCCCACCTTCATCCCAGAAGACAAATCAAAGGAATCAAAGGAACTCTTGATCTTTAGTCCTCCCTCCTACCCCCATAGAAACATCAAAGGAATCAAAGGCAGAGATAGCCACATTGTGATGTCATTACTCCAAATGGCTTTTTTTATTTTAATTATATTAAATACTGTGAAACACGTAACGCCCCTCTAATTTAATCCCCTCTAGGAAAAGCCAAAACCAACGTTACGGCAAAATTTCATGCAAATCTGTCCTGTAGTTTTTCGGTTCTCCTGCTCACAAACAAACAAACAACCAGACAAACCAACAAACAAACAAACCTGCGTACAGGAATGTAAACAGAACCTCCTCGGCGAAGTCAGCGGTTTATAACCGTGATATTCCCTCATCCCTGCCTTTGTCTTACCTGCTCCTGCTTATGTTAGCCGTAGCTCCATTAGCATCCACATTGCTATCATCGATAGCTGGTGAGTGTTCACTTCCATCGCTGCCGCCGGACTTCATCGCTGCTTGACGTTCGCAAAGAACCGAACTCCCGTCCTTGTATGCTTCCATCGGCACTTTACGACTTTCCATTTCCTCTTCATCCCTGCGAGACATGCATCATCCTCTCAGGGACCATTCATCCTTAAGGCTGGACGTTTTGGTGGCGAACGCGACAAACGCTACAGTGCTAGCGTTCCCTCTTGATTGCGAAAGTTTCCTCGTCTCAGTTTGAGAGGAGGCCGCAGGATAATTGAAGGAACTTCAGTCGATCGGTTTTTAGCGTTAGATTCGGGCCATCAAACGAATCATGACGTATTTCCAACCGATCAAGAGTCAAATGATTCGAGACATTCATGTATTTCATGTCGAAAGCGATTTCGAATTAGCATCGGTTTATCTTTAGACGCCTAACTTTTACCAATCAATAATTCTTGATTAATAACAAATCCTGACTCATCCTTATCGTAAACAGGAGGATACGACATTCTTTAACCGAAGTATACGCCTGTCATCCCGACGGCAAGGGTATGTCCCTGAAAAGCCCTCCAGCCCCCTGCATTGTACAAACAGTCCCCCTGCAGTTGAGATTAAATGTGAAGTTATGTCTGAGGGGGAAAAAGACAAAGACAAAATAAGAAACTCCCCCTACTGGCTAAAATAGAACCTATGAGAGTAAAACACGAACCTTTAGAGTAAAATGTGACCCATAAGAGTAAAATACGAACTATTAGAGTAAAATACAAACTACTAGAGTAAAATACAAACTATTAGAGTAAAATATGACCCATAAGAGTAAAATACGAACTACTAGTGTAAAATACAAACTACTAGAGTAATATATGAACTATTAGAGTAAAATACAAAGTATTAGATTAAAATATGACCCATTAGAGTAAAATACAAACTATTACAGTAAAATATGAACTATTAGAGTAAAACACGAACCTTTAGAGTAAAATGTGACCCATCAGAGTAAGATACGAACTATTAGAGTAAAATACGAACTACTAGAGTAAAATATGACCCATTAGAGTAAAATACAAACTATTACAGTAAAATACGAACTACTAGCGTAAAATATGACCTATTAGAGTAAAACACGAACCTTTAGAGTAAAATGTGACCCATTAGAGTAAAATACGAAGTATTAGAGTAAAACACGAACCTTTAGAGTAAAATACGAACTATTAGAGTAAAATACAAACTGTTAGAGTAAAATATGAACTATTAGAGTAAAATACGAACTACTAGAGTAAAATATGACTTATTAGAGTAAAATACAAACTATTAGAGTAAAATACAAACTAATAGAGTAAAATACGAACTATTATAGTAAAATATGACCTATTAGAGAAAAATATGAACTACCAGAGTAAAACATAAACCATTATTAAAAACTTTGTTCTTGTTGTTGTTTTGTTATTCTCGTATATATCAGGTGTATGAGCCGGGCCCGTCTTGAGCAGAACTGATTCAATTTTTCTCGGTGGCGTCACGCCACGGCTTCAACTCACACATTGTCATCTTCACATATTCATTCTCCCTCTTAATTTTTTTCCTCCTTCCTATTCAGTTTCATCATGCATCACCACCTATAAGAAAACGCCTCCACCAGTGCCGCCTCGGACCTCCACCTGCTCCACAGCCTCCAAGCCCTACATCTCCATCACAGCCCAGAGCAGCACAGAATCCGCACAGGTACGGCACTCTAGCAGCATCATCATCATCATCATCATCATCATCATCGTCAGCATCCGGATCTTCCTCTCGTGGAGTTTAGGAAAATAAAACATCAGAGCATCCAAGTGCATTCTGGGTAAGGATGAAGCAACCCTCAAGGCCTTACTCACAGAAACGCATCCAAGCGTAAAATTTCAGAATCTCTTTGTGTTCTAGGAACCCAAACCCGACACTGGGGTTTCGCCAAGATGCACTTCCTGTTTCCTAGAAGACATAGGAAGCACAGAGTTGTTGATTTAATAAGAATATTTAACATAGTTAAATGATTTAAAAACGACCTTATATGGAAAAATGTCAAAAACAGACCGGTCTTATGAAAAGTGGATCCGTGCGAGATGTCTGGTTCTGGATGGGTACCGCGGTTGCCTCCCAGCAAGAATGTTCCAGGTTCAGATCCACTCGGGGTCTTCCTGTGTGGACTTTTTGTGGGTTCTCCACTGGCCTCCACTAGAGAGACATCAACATTAAGGAACTTTACGACAATCAGAATGTTTGAGGATGGACAGAGGTACCGTCCGTCCTCCACCACCGATCTCTCCTGAGAGTTCTGGGTCATCGCTTGCCCCGCCCCCTCAGAAGGCGGCGTCCTGATCAGATGTGCGAACCACTTACATTAGCACCTTTCACCCCCACCCTCCATCCTGAGATGTTTGGCCCAGCCACCCAACCGTGGTAGCTAATTCAGCCGCTTGTATCCTCAACCTCATTCTTTGGGTCTCCACCCAGAACAGAACCCCCCACCAGAGGTTTAGGGCTGGAACGTTAGTATTCAAAGTAACCTCATCCATCCAGCATCTGGAGCAGTAACCAAATGTCTTAATGGTCGATATTGATAGAAAAGTATCCAATAAACACTTAAACGTAGAGAAGCAGTATCAGAGTAAAAATACTCTGACAGGTTTGGCTGATACTCCTTTAATGCTTTTCACGTAAAGTCGCCGTCTGGCTTTTACAAGAAGTTTAACTGTGTGCTAGTAAAACTGTTCCTCCAATAAAGGCTCTGATTCCTTCATCCACTTCATTTGTAATCATTCATACCCATTTATACTCATATACTCATTTATACTCATTTATACTCATTTAGACCTATTTATACTTATTTATACTCATATATACTCATTTATACTCATTTAGACCTATTTATACTTATTTATACTTATTTATACTCATTTAGACCTATTTATACTTATTTATACTTATTTATACTCATTTATACTCTTTTATACTCATTTATACTCATATATACTCATTTATACTCTTTTATACTCATTTATACTCATTTAAAATCATTTATAGCCATTAATACTCATTTATACTCTTTTATACTCATTTATACTCATTTATACTCATTTAGACCTATTTATACTTATTTATACTCATTTATACTCTTTTATACTCATTTATACTCATATATACTCATTTATACTCTTTTATACTCATTTATACTCATATATACTCATTTATACTCTTTTATACTCATTTATACTTGTGTTATACCCATTTATACTCATTTATATTCATGTATTCCCATTTATACTCTTACCAAAAGTTAAGTAACGGATTTATAAATAAATATATATATATATATATAAATATGTGCATATGTATGTACATGTATGTCTATGTGTATGTATATATATGTATATAAACATATTTATATACATATGTTTTATTTATATAAACATATATACATGTTTAGATATATATGCATTTATATATAAACATGTATATATTTGGTCATGTTTTTATATAGTTATTATATTATTTTTTATTGATGCTTTTATCTGCTTTTACTTTGTAGCACGTTGAGATTTGATCCAAATGTAAAGTGCGTTATAAATGAAATGTATTATTATTATTATTATATACCTGTATATATATATATACAGTATATGTATATATTTGTGTATATGTATATATATACAGTATATGTATATATTTGTGTATATATATATATACAGTACATGTACATGACCGAGGAGAAAGACTGTTTGTTGTTGTTGTTGTTGTTGTTGTTGACAGAATTACAGCTAAAAGATGGTCGTCAGATATTTCAATAACAAAACATATGAATAATATTATATAACAATAATATAATATTAATGTTTGATGTCGTGGAGATGCTTGTTTTCTGTCTTATTACCTAAACTCGTACGTTTCGCGAACAACAGTGAGTATTTGTACGTGAAAAGGTCCGATGTTTTCTCCAACTCACCAGGACGCATACATGGAGGAGGAGGGACCCAGAGGCGACATGACCATCCAATCAGGACTCAGTAACTCCACGGAGAGCATCGACAGCATGAAGGCCCTGACCGCCGCCATCGAAGCCGCTAACGCACAGGTCCGTTCACGCTTATCTCACCGCCGCCATCCAGGAAACCAAGACTTCTGTCATTCAGCACAATTCATCGTTTCACCTTCTTTTAAGTTATTAATCTGCAGGAATCCGAACTTTGTCCTCGCCGTAGGACGCTGAATAAATAGAGAGGTGACTAAAAATGAAGTATACACTATATAATAGACATGTATATATATACATATATACATACTTATAAGGATTATAAGTATGTATATATGTATACAAACATACATATAAATATATATATATATATATATATATACTTACACACGTACATATATATAACACTCATACATTTGCCTTTGTATCTATGTATGTATATTGGTGTGTATGTGTATATGTGTGTTTGTGTATGTGTGTATGTGTGTGTGTATATATACATATATACATACATACATACATTTACATGTATATAATATATATATATATACATACACACACTGTAAATAATACACATGGACGTTAAAAGACAGAAACGAGGTTCATGTGAAGAAAAGGTTCTGAAAGAGTCCGATCTCCAATGACCCGAAAACAAATGTGAATGAAAATAATCCAGTCGCAGGTTTATAACGTCTAATAAATCACGTCTTTCTTTTACGGGTATTTAATGTGTTTTCACGCCTCCTGTACGTTTTTCCTCTGCAGGTCCACGGCCCAGCCAGTCAGCACGTCAGTAACAGCACCATGACGGTCAGCACCCCCGCCTCCACCCACACCTCCACCCCCGCACTACTGAGCAGGAGGCCCGCCCTCGAAGACCACCGCAACGACTACAGGACAGAAGCACTCAGGAAGGGCAAGTGTCTCTCCATCGGTATCCAGGTAGGAACGGCAGGGGTGGAGGAGGGGTGGAGGAAGGGTGGAGGTTGAGCTTTCACCCAAAGGTGGAGCTAATCTAAATGAAGTTTAGTATTTATCAGACAGATAAATATGATCCTGGGAAATGAATGATTATACTTTCTTTTTATTTATATATAGCTGTTGTAAATTTATTAGTAACAATTCTGTGTAAAATATGTCTTTGATTAAACGGACATCAGAGATTAAAGAGAAAAACAAACAAACAAAACAGAAACATTCCATGATTTTGTTCTTCATCCCGAAACGGTCCAGGTTCATACAGTGAAATAGTTCAGGTTCATTCAGTGAAATAGTTCAGGTTCATACAGTGAAACAGTTCAGGTTCATACAGTGAAATAGTTCAGGTTCATACAGTGAAACAGTTCAGGTTCATACAGTGAAATAGTTCAGGTTCATACAGGTGGTCCAGTTTAACCATCAGACACACATTAAATTAAACATTTTTTGAAAGATTTTCTGGGAAGTTTCTTTCTTTGATATTACAATAGAAAAATTAGGTATTAATAATGATATAATTTCTCACTTTAGATTCATAATGAACTGATTTGCTAAAAAAAAAAGTAAAATTTTGAAGTATTCAATTATTGAATGTTTTCAGCACTGTGTAGAGATTTTCACATCAAGTTTATGATGTTGGGTTGAAGTTCAGATTCATATTAACTTGATGGCGATTTTTTTTTATGTTCATTTATTCCCGTAATTCTAATTCTAACAACCAAACAAACAATTAACGTCTTTTTAGCCCGATCAGCGGTTGTAAGGCTTTCAGACATCACCAACTGTCAGATGACACAAAAGTACCACTGACCATGATGAGAGTAGAAGTATTGCAAGTGATACCCAGACACACCGATAGAACCCCAACGAGTAGTTGCTATGAATTTCCTATAAAGTCTTCAAAGTCATGGCTCGATTTTTTTGTGACAGGAAAGAATAATATACAGCAAACGTTAAAGTTTGTACATTTATAACTGTCCATTTAAAATATAAACAAGTGATTGGCTTTTCAGCCAGATCACTCTGTTCTAATCTGCACAGTCATGCTGACAACGAAGCTTATCTTCACTTATTCACTTCACCATAGGGAAATGCCATTGTTGATACATTTCATTTGGTGCCATGTATCCGTGTCTACCATGTCCCCGGACACAACCGTGCTTGTGAGCTAAGTGTGTTTACAAGAAGAAGGAGACTGAGAGGATGTCTCATCACGCAGAGCACATGATATCAGGGAGAAGTGTCCCAGCATAAAGTTTGTCTCATAGCACAAGCTTTTCGCTGATTTAACCAAATAAAATCACCAAATGTCAAGACATGGAACATTCTCACATCTGTTCCCATTTGAACAAAATCAAAGTTTCTTTCTTCTACTGAATCAAGCTTTTATTTAGTTAACACATCATAAACACTCATAAAACATACCTCCTTCAGCTTTCACAAACCCATCTTGGACATACAAATAAGGTATGGCTTATCAGAAAGAGCATCAGCATCTAGAGTGATTTTTAAGATTTGTGTCAAAGTGCTACTTTAAACATAAAATAGCGTAGCAGGAAAAAATGATCTCCCTTGTAACAATTTGTTTCATTCTCTGCTCAGGGAACCAGTGCAACCACATTTCTTCTTCTTTTAGTTGTTAGATACTGCCAGCTTCTTTTACATTATTTTAAGTTATAGATCTTAGAAATACCAGATCAATAAAATGTCCTACACACATCCTGTCCTCCTACCTGGATAGTCCGTCCATTTATTCAAACCTCGATTCCACAACGTCACTATCTCTGCTGCCAACTAAGGGGTGCAAAAACAATTTACGTCTTGATACACCTTTGTTACATCTAAACAGAATGGCGAGGATCAACAATGGCTCTTGTCCTGAACAGGCTGTGTAAAAAGGGCTTTTTTCATCCCTGATATCAGGGACCTGTTTGGAGGTGCTGTAAATACTGTAGGACGCTGTAGGATTGGAGCCCAACAACTATCAAGCCGAATTTGGGCTTTGTCAGGCGTTGTTTTCCTTGCAGTGTACAGGGGGGCGCGAGTACCGATCAACAGCTTTCTGACAACTTTCAGACGATTGGATGAATTTCTGACATGTCAGAACTTTTGCTTTGCCATTGTTGGGCTTTTGCACAGTTGAAGCAGAGCCATGAATGGATTCCACATGGTCCGCGCATTTTTTTTCACTGCGCTTGTACAAAGTGGCTTCTTTTAATGGGTTGACTCTTTCGTTAACACCAGCAGAACCTACAACACGCCACTTTTTCTGGTGATTGATATGAGCATCAAATGTCCAACAAGTAGAATCTATTTCTCGATGTTGACCTAACATTGCTCAGGTAATTACAAGATTGGATCTAAAATGAAAAGCCAGCCCTGCCGATATTCTGTTTGTGTAATTGGTGAGGGGGAAGTACGCGTCTCTTAATTTTGCAAAAATGCACTTAATTTGTCTCCTGTAAAACATTTAGAATGTGTTCATTGTTTCACTGACGAGTTCCGGTTTGCTTCATTATACATACTCTTTATTTGTCTGTTAAAAGTAATTTGATGTGAAGATTGTTCCACAAATGTGTGCCTAATGCTAAGTTCAAATACTCTTAATTTCTCACATGAAAATGTAAATATCTTTCAAAGATCATCTTCAGGTATGTTCCATTATGCACAAATCACTAAATTTGAAAATTACAGCTGTGGTCTACTTTGATGTGGGTCACGATGGTCTTTCATTTTAAAAATGTGGATCCCCTGTGAAATTTTTTGGGAACGATCTAGGTGGTCCAGAGCTTCTGTGGCTAGCTTAAGTAATGGCAGTGTTGTGTGTGTGTGTTGCACTTGATACATAAACACAAGTTTGTTACTTGATTGTGAATGGAGTACATCATGATTTGTGATCATCATTTGGTATTTCAACTTAACTGGTGGTTGAATGGATTGTTTTTCAGATCATGAAACATTCAAGTCATCCTTTCATTTGAATGGGAAATTGTGAAATGTCGCTGAAGCATAGAGAAAGCATTTTCACTTACAGAAATATGCAGAATGTTTGTGTCATTAATTTATGCCAGGTATTTTAAACTAGGTATTTTGGTAGTTTTGCTCTAGATGACGATGGAGATGATGTGGACACTGGCTCGTATACTGACTCTATAAAAGCTGACCTTGACGATTTTGTCCCTACTTAAACTGTTGTGCCAAAAACAGATTCTGTGTGACACGTGCAAGTAACATGAGAAGGAAACCCCCACACCCACCACCACTTTCATAAAACAGGTTGGACAGTGTGCATCACAGTTTGCAGAGCTTGTCTTATAAGATAAACCTTTATTGATCCTGACAGAAATTCTTGAGCCAAAGATTGCTCCAAAAACTAAAAAACTATTCATTAATTAAAGTCTATAAAGTTCTAAATGTAAGTGAAATAAAAGTTTATAGGAAGCAAACCAGTGCATAAGAACTACATGACAATGGGCGCACTATTGTACATTATAGTTTAAAGTAATATTGCATACGATAATACATTCACTAAATCTTAGTTAATGTAATATTATGCCCAATAAATGATAATATTGCACATATTCTGAACTGATAATGAAAACTAATTTTGTACATGTTTGAATATTCAACACTGATAATGGTGTAGAAACCGACTAAACCTGTTCAATGACTAAACGACCGCTTGAGTGAACGTATGACATGATTATTTTACTGTTTACTTTGTAACATGTTTCTGGGGAAACATACGACTGATTATTTATCTTATAACGTTTAGGGCGGCTATGCACTTGTAATATTAAGCACGACTACCCTTTACTATTGTTGAAGGGTAAAGGGTGGGGATGGAGGTGGTTGGAATGCAAGGGCAGCCATCGCACTAGTGTTCGCATGTGACGTTGCCTTAAACATAAAACATTACATACATTTACACGTATGGGGCAATATTTGATCAAGAGTTGACAAATTAAAAGATAGGAAAAGAAACTCTCATTGGCTCTATCTCAGGTTGTTTGGTCATTGGTGCCAAATAAACCTTTTATCGGTTTTGACACGTTTTACTTAACGTTATATACCCTTGGTTTTCACCACAACGTATATAACTCAGTCAACCAATGAAATATCAGCTCGGTGCAGCGAGACCACCACTGTTGGGTTCATGGTTGACCGAAGTCCCGCCTTCTATAACATTGCAGCCAATATTAATAAGGCTGGAGCTCCGGACCGCCAATCAGTGCAGGCGGGGCGGGGATCCCGAAGACGAGGTCTGTTCTTTACAACAAGCCTCCTGGACGACAGGACCTACTAACCCACTAGTGTAATGTTTAGGGAAAGTGGGACATTTCTGGGGGACCTTTAGACTGTCTTTGCCACTTTTTAAAGACTATTTTAAAAATTACTGATAGCCTGGGAGGACAGTGAATCCAGTTGAATAGCTTTCCCTTATCGAGCAAGCAGGACAGCTTTTTCTGTTTTTCAAAGCGACGGCAACACCAAGGGGAAAATGTCGGGAGGTTCGATTCTTGTCACCCTGGGAACGGCCACCGAGGCCCACGGTTCATTCCCGGTAGTTTTGAAGAAGATAATGGAAATGCCTCCACCGAATATACTGGAGGACGACGTAGGTACGTTCAACAGTTTTCGATAGTCGACAGAGATATTGCCTTGGCTGTTTTACTGAAATATAACTTTTGTTAACTTGATTACGCTGGTCTCTCAGTTCTCTGTTGTCAGTCGATGGGGGAAGTAAAAAACATTTTTAAAAAAAGGCAACATCTGCTGGCCAGATTGCTGGGGTTTGTCTGCATGTATGCAGTAGATCTGAAACTAGTATTAAGTAAATTTGTTTGGTTAAATGTGTACTATATATAAAGATAACCTAAGGCTTTTATTTTAATATAATCAAATATACGGCCATGGAAATGAAAGGTCGATTATAATCCACCTCGAATCAACTGACCACTGTTCTAGTTTGTTGACATATTGTTCCCTTATTCCACTCGGCGATCTGGAATTATGTTGAGAAATTAGTAAACTGCAAATGTGTGTAGAAAAGTGCCACATGCCCTCCTAATTTATACTTTCTGTGCTTACCAGCTCACATGTCAGTGTGGTTATAAACCCCTAACAGCTATCTTAGTGTAGATTCCTTTTTCCAGATCAACTGAGCATGATCCCTAAATTTGTATCAGTGAGCTGGGAATGCATTCGTATGTGGTGAGTTTTCTACATTTGCATCTAAAGTTAAAGATACATGATTTTCTATCAATCAAACCTTATTCATATAGCACATTACAGAACAAATAAAATTGTATTCAATGTGTTTTACAGGTGATAGACAAAAAGAGTATAGGAGAAAAGGTCAAATTAAGTAGTTGAAATTAAAGATACTATGATGAATTTGGAGAACATTGCGTACAGAGTTTGTGAAGGTGTAATAAAGTAGGAGGTAAAAATAATAAGCACACTACTACTACTAATAAAACCATATTAAAATTATACATTACTCAAAATAAAAACATAAATTGATGGGAAATTGTTAATAGAAGAAAAAAGAATGATCTGCAAGTGATATCAATTATAAAATTATAAAACTACATAAAATCCAGATTAAATTAATGAGTTTGTAGTTTGAATCTTGGTATTAAAAAAATATTCACCATCATTTTTGTTTTATCCAAGCACAACTTGCTGCTACTTGTATTACTTGCCAATTTTATCATGGTTTTGAAATTCTATTTTATTACTGGCCTTACATTTTCTGTTTTATTATTTGATGACACTGCACCCTTCACTTTATTGTTGATAATGGATGAGGGCAGCATTTAATTCTTTTTCATGTTTGTTTACTTCCATAAGACAAATTGTAAATCTACAGTAGTGGTCTTTAGGAATGCACTCACCCATTTCCCTTGAAAACTATCTGTCTTCATTTGTGTGTCTTCAATGTGTTTCAGACATCGACAAGGAGAAGCTGTGCTTGGGAGATAATGTTAACCTTGGGGGAGGAGGTAGTGATATGGGTCCTTCAGCCGCCCTGACCCCTGCAATCTGGGATAAAACTATTCCTTATGATGGTGAAAACTTCCATCTGGAGTACATGGACCTTGAGGAGTTCCTCATGGAGAACGGCATCCCCACTTTGCCAGATGAGGAATCGCAAGAAGAAGAAGGAGAAGAAGGAAATGCCATGAAAACAGTCGGTCTGAAGGCAGTGAAGACAAAAGTTGGCAAGACATTGAGTGTGACTCCATTATCCCTGTTGCCCATTCAGGAACTAGACAAGTGCAAGGAAGAAGTGGTGATTGTTACCAGCAGTGAGTCTGACATCATCTGTGACATTACTTCAGGTGAGTAGAGATGACTAGAAACCAGATGGTGTTGAGTTTCACATTTTTTACAAGGCAGAATACCAGATTTTCAGGTGGAGGGAGGCCACCTAAATTAAACCGTAGTGTTTTGGATGATGAACTACTATGTCATTCAGACCTGCATTTAGAAACTAGTCAGAGCTCATTAGATGATCATTGAATGGGGCATTAACAACTAATGTCTTCAATCCAAAATTAATGCTTTTGGTAGTAAGGTAGAGTTAACTGTGGGGTTATCAGCAGTCTGATGTATTTGGAGGGGAGTAGGGAATTGTCATAATCACCACTACAGATCCTTTTGTGTCAATGCGCTACCTCAAAATCTATGTCTTTGATCATTTTCAAATTTATACCAACATAGACTTTGGTGTGAGAAAGAACTAGATTGTATTTGTGAAACGTTGGTTTCATATTTCTGCCACTAGTGGGGGCTAAGGGTGCAGGAGAATCAATTCTCAACCATTAGTTAGATTTAGTCCAAATTTGGTGGCAATGAATCAACTCAAGAAGCTCCATCTGGTAAATAACATATTTTATTAACAAGGAGAATCTTTTTTTTTAATGTAAAACACTGTTTTTATCATATTACATTCTTTCCATTTGTTTTATATGGACTATTTGAGATTATTAATGAGTCGCATTTGGAAGAATTGCTTGTACAACACAGGAGATTGGGGGTGTCGTGGATATATCATTGCTGTCTGGGACAACAGCGTAGGCCTGGTCTGAGACCTCATTGAACTTATCCACGATTAAAATAGAACGTTATAGAAAAGAAATATAAAATGCTATCGCCAGTAATCGTCTTAATTTAGTTCACTGTAACAGCCACAAGTGAAAGAAGTCGCCCCAGTCCGACCTTGATTTTTCTGGGTTCATTATATAATTTGAATTCTCTCCTTTGCTTTTAAGTTGGAAATTCACCATGTATCCAGAATATTGTGAGAATGCATGCTCTCATGTTGATGACAGCATCACAATCCTTAAGTTCTCATGTTCCGCATCAGAGGTAACCACGGAGCAGGACGAAGAGGACTCGGCGTCCATCAGTGATGATGAGATTGAAGTCGATATCAACTATGAGCCTGATCCTACTGACCTGGTCTTGTCCAGTGTGCCTGGGGGAGAGCTGTTTGACCCCCGCAAACACAAGTTCTCTGAGGAGGAGCTCAAGCCACAACCTATGATAAAAAAGGCAAAGAAAGTGTTTGTGCCTGATGAACAGAAGGTATGAAGGAATAAACTCAAATACCATTTCTCCCTATTCTGGCTTAATTCTGTAATTTCCGTCTATACAAATGTAAGCAAAATGCTCAAACTGTTTAATTGTAATGAAATATGGCTTAAGTTTTGAGCCACTATGGGATCTAATAACATATTGCTGGCCTCAAGGAAATAGTTAGGTCGGCTCTATGTGGACTGTATGAGATTATTAATGAGTCACATTTAATTTGAATTCAAATCAGGGGACTTGCTCTCAGGGACGTCAGTGTAGGCGTAGTTCTTCTTTTGAATCCTAGTTTTACTAGGAACCTTGCTGTTGGTCATACTACCCATTTGGCTCTTTTCAGTTTTGGCCTGATATGTTACTAAACCAGGTTACCTTATTTAGCGAGCTCAGAAAGCACCCGTTTCTTTTACTCAGTCAAACCCTGCTTCATCTTTCTTCTCCACCCCCAGGATGATAAGTACTGGCAGAGAAGGAAGAAGAACAACATGGCTGCCAAACGCTCACGTGACGCCCGCAGGTTAAAGGAGAACCAGATCACAGTCCGAGCAGCCTTCCTGGAGCGCGAGAATTCGGCTTTGCGCATGGAGGTCGCTGAGCTGCGAAAGGAGTGCGGACGATTTAAGAACGTCGTTGGTCAATACGAGGTCAAATTTGGGGCGCTGTAGTGGGCCATGAAAAGCGAATACATGAAAATGTAAATGGACATCTTTATAGCAGGCCGCACATGTTTTTTTAGGTTTTTTTTCACACCACAGGTTAGAAACCTAGTTTTCTCAACAGATCCACTGTATCGCTGATAGTACGGTGTGTGACTGTTGTGTTATGGGGGGGATTAGCTAAAGGGGGAGAAGGAGATGAATATTTCTTTCAGACAAGCTGCCATTTGATTAAATTCAGGGATGGCATTTGGTTGAAAATAATTGATTTGTCTCCTGACCGGAACTGGGTTAGACACAACTGTCTCCACTGAATGGATGTGAGTGAAATGAGCTGTAGGTAAACGGACAAGTGAGCTTTACACTGAAGCCTTACTGATATTTGACATCAAATGTTTTACTTAACAGCATTTAAAGTTTTTACTTCAGTCTCTTGATTCACTGATTTACACACAGTGTCACAAATCCTGTGACAATAGATAACAGTTCATTTTCTTTCTTTTTTTCATAAATAAATTAATTAAATCTAGTAAAGCGGGCTTGTGAAAACTTTAGAGTTCATGTAAACAAAGAAGAGACTGGACGACTTGTGTTGCCATGGAGATGCCATGACATGTTAAGATGTGGTATCTGTTTTTTTATTATTAGTGTTGTTTTAGAATTCTATTTACCATCCATTTGAATGAGATGGGTTTGAGAGGATATTCAAGTGCTTCTTCAACGCACCTCATTTATGAGGGGGACTATTAGTTTTTTATTCTTTTGGTCAAATGGGATCATTCGTGGTGTTCCTTCTGGAGCAAGTTTTTTCTTTTCATTTTTAATTGTTAAGCAGTAGTTTAGATATGATTGTTAGTTATTATCATATTATTGTAGAAATAAACTGATATGCGGGTTGTTACGTATTTTTGAACATTTTATTGAGTTCTGAAACCCACGTTTTTTTTAAATTCAAATGTATGTTATCACGTGGCCGATGATGTGTCTGGGTTTTCCTCTGCCATCTGAAACTTTTGACACTGGTATTTCCAATAATTTGAAGGTGCGGCATTGACATGGCTTCAGAATATCCATGTTCTCTTCATCTACCCGTAGCAGCAGCAGCAGCAGCACACAGCTGGACATAGTAATCGGCTCTCAGTATATCGGTTTGTGTCTCGTGAGTCGGAGATTCTCCTCATGCAGGTCGTCTACGTTGACATCGTTAACACTTCAGATGTGTAGTGTGCTCAATTCATTGATGCATGTACTGTAAATAGCTGTACTCATGTGTACAAATACAAACGTACAGCAGAAGTTTTTGGACAGCGATATCAAGCAATGACAGGATAAATTCCCTAAATGATAGGGATTACAATATCTCTCCTAAATGTTTGTTCCACAATGACCGAATGTTTTTAAGCTTCAAAACCTTGTTCATCACTGGCTGTAGGATCTTAAAATAATTTCAGTTAATAAATAAATATAATAGGAGATGAGATGCTAGACATTCTTTAGCCTAAAAGCTCAGCTGTTTGTCTGATGTGTAGCATTGCTGATCAAATATCAACGCTGGTATTTTGTATTGTTCAATATATTGGTTAAAATACACTATGTTGAACTACATATTCAAAATGAAAGTACATACATTAAGTGCAGCTTACCATTTTTAAACTTTTCTTTACAACAAAATCTATAATGATAGTCAGGACTTATATCCGGGATTGTTTTACACTGTCCAAGTTAAACAAAAACGAGAATCGTAATATTTGGCTGCCGTGCTTTTATCCATAGCCATGTTGACTCCTGATAACTAAAATATATTCAAATTTATGTTGTTTTTCTGGAGAATATATATATATTTTTTAAATATTTCTAACATTATAACCTGCTGTTTATGCAGCTCTGGTCTTACGTTGTGCCTTTCTCCTCATAAACAGACAAGTTTTATCATGTGGAGTAAAATATTTTGGCAGGATTGCCACTTCAGGGATTTTAGTGGAAAAGATTTTACTCCCAGGATCCTTTATTTCAGACACTATAAAATTGTTACATTGAAGCTTAGTCACATTATCACATTATTCTCACATCAATGATAATGAGCTTCCAGACTCCTTTCAATAAGTTTCAAAGCAATTTCCTTTTTTTTCATCTTGAACAGGTCAATTTGTTCACTCTGAGGGTTGTCTTTAACGTGACTGGTTTCATCTTTCTTTGTTAAGAAACGTTGTGGAATTTGAGTGTGGCTGTTTATTGTGTATTGTATATACAGTCTGCATAAATAAAGCCACGTTGAGAACACAAAGAGAAATCTTGTTCTTCTGATCATTTGAGGAAAAGGAATAAACTTGAGTTGTCTGTCGTCTTTCTTATGTATATGGGTTTAATAACAGTATCTGTTTAGATTCTGGCCCGCTCAGGTGTAAGACTCTTCCTGAAATATTCCCATCCTGATCCAGCAGATCCAAACATTACATGCTTATAGTATCGGGGCCAACCAACAAGGTCAGGCTGTTTTGCCTCCTTCAGACAGAACGATGTATACATCATACCCCAGACATAACGAACATAACATTCTCCCTATCAGAAAGGATGCAAAAAAATTTAGTTCTTTCCAATGTAGAAGTTTCTCTACATATAAGGAGTGAGCTGTTCGGAAAAAATTACCCAAATCCGTCCCCTGGAGCCTATCCCAGCCGTCCTAAATCCAATTCAAAGAAAAGAAATGCATGTTTAAATCCAATATAAATTTAGTAATGGATGCATTTCTTTGAATCCGGGCTCAAACCTGGAATCACAAGACAATGTATGCAAGAAATACAAAATCCAGAAAACCCTCTGACTCCGTAAAGTGTATAACAGTAATAGTTACATCTGCCAAGGAGGTGATGTTTTTACCTGTGTCTGTCTGTTAGCAAGATCATGGAATAACTAACGGACAGAGATGCGTGTCATTTTACCCAGAGGTAGGTCTAAGGACAGCAGGAAATGATAACATTTTGGTGACATTACTTCATCAGCTTTTTTTTTATTTTCCTCACAATAATGTCTACCTTAGGTGCTGTTGTGCCTTGGCAGAGGTTTCCTCTCTGAGTTCATTCCAGTTTTGTGATTAGTCAAGATAAATAAAATGGTGTAAATGTTATTCCACAATATAAAGAAAAATCTTGAGCCTTAATTATTTCTTTTAATTTATTCTACCCGATCCACACATGGACCTATGGATTGGATCGTTACTAGTAGCTCAGTTAGCTGGTCAGAACCGGGGGGAGTGAAACACGACACTGTGTAACATCACCAGCCAGTGGAAAAAGATTGGGGAGAAAATGAGGTGGGAGAAGGAAAAGGAGTTTGATAGCGTTGGGAGATGAAGAAAGTTTTATGAGAGGTTGGACACTAAGGAAGGAGAAAGGGACTTGTACCGATTAACTTGGCAGAGGGATGGAGATGGGAAGGATTTGCAGCAGGATAGGAAGATTAAGGATAAGGATAGAAATGTATTGACAAAAGAAGAAATAACCAAAAATAAGAAGCAAGGAAGGCTGGACAGATATTATGCTGCTAATATCGTTAAGCTGGACGACACAATGTTTAACTCGTCAAATGACTTTCTAACGTGAGACATGCTGTCCGATTATTCTGAGCTTTAAACAATCAACCGAAATGTACATTAAATCTCCACTCTCTTTTTATACATAAAAATGAATTTAACATGTGAAAACACTCTGATGCTTTTTGTCCAGCAGCAGAATGAGCAGTTAAGCTTTATGTTGGGGGAATTTTTGGTGCTACAGACTATCCCATGTCAGTGAGAAGGAGGTTACCACTGCTGCCTCACAGGAAGAAGGACCTGAACTTTCTTTGTCTGCATGTTCTCATGGGGTCAATCTGGGTGCTATGCCTTCCGCTCAGTCCAAACAAAAGGCAGTATTAGTGACTCACCGTTGCTCACAGGTTAAATCATAAGCTTGAATGGTTTCTGTCTCCATGTTAACCCTGCGATGAACTAATGACCTTTCCAATATGTACACTACCTCTCACCCGACGGTCTTCATAGTGGAGTATTTTATGACAATGTTGCTATGTACTCCTTTATTTTCGTTATGCTGTCACTTTTCTGAATACAAAGTCAATATTTTTTGTGTGATTAATATGCACAAGAAATTACTGGAAAGAAACTTCAAAACTTTATATTTCAACCAAATAAAGTATAAAATTTAAAGAAAGTAATGTAACAATTGTATTGATTTTTTATTTCATTGGCTGTAATAACAGGAGAGATTCATTTTGGCAGTAATCTGCCTAGTCATCCTGAGGCAGCTCTGGAAACTCACTGTGACTAAGCATTCAGATAACTTTCAAATTTATGATTTCCTTCTTCCCGTGTCTGGCTGAGCTCACATTCTTTCTCTCCACTTCCCAATTCATTTTCATTAGAAAACACAGATAATGCATGACCAGCATTGTGTTCCTGTACGTGTCTGTCATAACATTGTGATGTGGCGCCATATAAATAAAATAAAGGAAGCGTCTGAATGGCTGCCAGGTTTTGTATAAACAGTTATCTAAAAAACAGAAAAACCTGCTGACTTGTGTCTCAGTAATTACAGATTGAGTGTGTAATGTCCCAAAAACTGCGTTTAAGACAATTAGTGGAATGACTAACGGACTTCAGTAATTATAGAGGATGAGATGTTGGACATCACTAGCCCCAGAAACTAAAAGTTCTGATATCAGCTATGAGCCCAGTTTCAAGCCGTATCATCCTAATAAACTGCTAAAAACTCATATTTTTGTTATTCACAATATATTCTTTGAAACTAGACCTACACTGTTGTCCCAGACAGCAAGGCTATATCCCTGAAAAGCTCCAGACCCCCCCTGACAGAATTCCATATAAATCTGACTCATTAATAATCTCAAACAGTCCATATAAATTCAACCTATTTCTATGAAGTCAGTAATATGATCTAAGATAAGATCCCATAGTGATTCACTAATGAAGATTTTTTTCTACCCAAAGTAATAAAACAAGACTGAGTTCCTCGTGTTTAGACACAACTGGATTTATGGTTGAGAAGCTGCGGAGGAAAAATGTTTCATAACATATATACATAAATAAATAAAATTAATTAAAAATAAATAAATAAATAAATTAGATCTCCTTGTGAGGATTGAGCCAATTTGAACATAACTGGACATAAGTTTGATTAGTATAAGACTGTTTTTTGCAAAAAATCCCAACGAATTAACATTTTATAAATAAATAGGAACAATCCCAGTAAAATATGACAAATACAAGTAAGATCTACTTGGGGAGGACGATGAGGTAAAAATTAAGTTCAAAAAACGTTTTCTGTAAAAAAAATAATATAAAAGCTGAGTAGTGAGTATAATAAGATGTATAAATGATAAATCTTCTCAAGGCGATTCATATCTACCAAATCTGGTATGAATTTGTAGGAAATGATGGTTATAAGTATTGTAAATGATCCCTGAATTAGTTTTTAAATTATCGCATTAATACAAGATGTGGATACTGCGATGACGTTTCCATAATATCCACGACTTTTTGGGGACGTAATGAAAAAGCGAACTACATGTGTGTCTGCTAGGGTAACAGATCAGGACGAGTCACATGAATTTTACTTGAACATGCCAAGGCACTTTACAGGAAGAGTGTGTCTAGATTACTATTATACACCCAGTAATTCTAACAGGAGGAAAGAATTGGCAACAATGACGAGAGTGAGCAGTTCTCTGGCAAGGGAGAGAGAGCGAGAGCGAGGGAAAAGGGAGAGAGATAGAAAGACTACCTTGTAGACACAAACAGCCACTCTCACTGACGGTCACATCTACTTGCACTTTAGAGTCACCAATTTACCTAAGTTATGTCTTTTTAGACTCTTGGATGAAACAGGCAAACTCAACACGGGAAGGCCCCGGGCTGTTAGGTGAATTTAAAACTGGAACCTTCTTGCTGTGATTAGTGTTTGTGCTTATTTCAACATAACAGAGGTACATGAGGACAGAAATATAAATGAAAGGTTTATTGAAAAGTCAAAACACATCTGCATGGTGAAACACTAAAACAAGGACTGGGGCTGTGGATCCTTCACCTCTTCTTGAAGCCATACTTCTTCCTTTCATAAAACAGATCTGTTTTAGAGCTGCCCAGATTTACAATCTTAGGACATCCGTCTCGCTGTAAAAACAGAGAGAAGTCAGTTAAATAAACATTTCCTATGCAGCAAAACAGTCCTTGCATTTACATTAAAGGTTTTGTTTAATCAGCTTACATAACTTTAAGTGGCTGTATATTTCACCAATGAATAAAGAAAAAATAATTTAAAAGTCAAAATAAATAAAATAATCAGAGACATGGCTAGTTAATTCAAGTGTCCTCTCTATTGGAAATGTTAAGGACGCTCACATCTTTCTCCTGGATGGTGCACTCTTTACAGTAGTAGGCATCAGATACTCCTGGTCCTCCACAAATGACACAGCGTCCCTGATAGGAGCCGTAGTTACACTCATCGCAGATGCGTACCAACGTGCACGGCCTCACATAGGAATCACATATGACACACTTTCCATCACCTGAAAGAAGCAAGGACAGATGAGAGGACAGAGAAAGGAGCTGTGTTACTGCACATAAGTGAACATTGAAATATCTAAAATCTTCAGTCAGCATTATTTAGCACTGGAAACGTTTGACAAAATTTGGATGGGATAAATCATTATACTACCATGATTCCAATTGTGAAAAAAAAAGTACATGTTTGAATGTTGGTCAGTCTAAGGCAGCCACAAACATTTTATGTAGCGGACGTCTCAAACATTTGATTAGTGAAAATTAAACCACAAGGACTATTTTTAAATTAAATATATCCTGAATGCAATGTCTTGTCTGAGCCATTTGTTTTCAAAGGATCCCTGTAGGAACTACATAAAGCTGATTTTAGACCCCTTTGTGGCTTGATTTTTGGAATATTTTTTAATATTGATGCACATATTTTCTATTGATATTTTGGCATTTTAATGCTTAAAATGGAAAAAGAAAATCACGGTTGTCGTTATGTTTCACAATGATAAAGCATGAAATATTCAGTATAATACATATGAGGATATGTATTATCCCTTTTCTTTGCAAGTAAGTGGAGAACAGGAATTTTGCTATATATGCAACATTTAAGGACATGATGTTTCACTTTAATGCCCTGCTTTATATACATCTTTGCAAGTAGTGTAACTTAAAACAGATAAACAGGGAAATGTACTGAACGTAAAAAAAATATATCAGAATTTTGCTTGAACGTTGCATCTCTTTTTGGCGCATGGTGTCTTGTTATGTCTCAATTTTCCTTAAAGGCGTATTTAATTATACAACAGTGCTCCGGGGTCTCGTTTGTTGGAGGTTTACCTATAACTCTGCCATGAAGAGTCACAGCAGAGCCTCAAACAGCCTCCAATCTATCTAGCAGACTCTATAGGAAAGGACAGAACCACTGCAGGCTGAGCCTCGCTGGATTGGTCTGCACAAATACCTGGATATTTATTTCTGTTTTGTAAAGGGCTGTACATTAATTCATATTGGGGGGGGGGGGGAAATACCCAACATTTGTCATTAGATCGATAAAAATCTATCCAAACAATCGAGATAGTTTCATCACACAGCTCCATTCTGAAATTACGTTACCCCCCCAGGTATACAATTGACTACGTCAGAATATACTGTCCTAGTCCAGAATAGACCCCCTACACTTCCCATGTAATGAGATGTAGTGTTAATAAGATTAAATACTTTATTAATTCAAAACAATTTTATTCTTGCTGACTATATTCATAAAATTGAAATAAGAAATATTTCCCTTTGAGCCTCTCATCTGAATGTTCACATTTAATGATTACAACAATGTCGCACAAGATCAAACTTACTCTAAACATTATTTCAGCATCAGTTGCCCAGACACCATCTAGCAGTACTCACAACGTGCTGTGTAATCTGACACATTCTCATTGAGTAACCCATGTAGCGTTCATGAGTTGTCGATGTTCATGTAAAGGACAACTTTGATATAGCTGATTCTATTTAAGTAGCAGTTAGCGTCCCCTTTGGTCGTGGAGACATTTGTGGGATTTATGACGTCACAAGTGTGGCCGAAATAGACGGACTTTACTACCGTAGGTGCAGGGCCTTCTGCCACCTGGCTGTGTTGCCAATGATTTAGTACATACTATATGCCCAAATGGCGTAAGTCATTGAGTTGTAATTCTATTTTGTTTGGGAAGCCATTATTGTCTTTGAAGTCTGAACGACTGTCATTTAAAAAATCTAGCGTTCTGGAAAAACGCTATAACATACTATTATATAGGAAATACTGGGAAGGAAGCTGAAATTTATGACGGTATAGTTTTAGAAAGTAAACGTTAATGTTAGAGGGTACCGCATAGAGCTAAAATACTCAATTTGTTGTGTTAGTGGTAAATTGAAATACTTACACTTTTCGCAAAGTCTTCCGATAGCTGTTGTATGGGAACAAAAAGGAGCCATTCAGTGTGGTCAGGTTTACTCACTCATACGGCTCAATATTAGAGTAACTCTCTTTTATTCCCCTCGTATATATAGTTATAGTATATATATATATATATATATATAGAGAGTCAAATATCAAATAAACTTTTTTATATTCAGTAAAAAGTAGTAATTCTAAAGACTTGGGCTTCTGGCTAGCTAACAGATTGCTAGCTTCACTTTCAATGAAGTCCACGCTTGTTACCTTTAGCATGGCAGCTACCGTTGACTCGACTAAAACATGGCCAGTTGCGGCAAAATTAACAATATTAGAGAATAAAGTGGTTAAAACATACCTACACCGGCTTGTTTTCTGCAAAAGATCAAATCTGGATGATGTTTAGCCATTGTCGACTAACGTAAAACGAGCGCTGGTCAATTGGTTCAACTTTGACCTATGACTGGTAAACTTTGGATGAAGGATTTGGTTACTGCCACCTAGCGTTTCAAAAAATTAGAGAAGATCTACGTCTTCTTAAGTTTGCTATCGTAATAGTCAATTTAATAATAATACATTTAATTCATAATGCACTTTACATTTGGATCAAATCTCAAAGTGCTACAAAGTAAAAGCAGATAAAAGCATCAAATTTAGTGACTGTTTTCTTCTAAACCGTGCCCGTGTTTTCAATTTATCAATAAAAATAAGTGTTTTTTTGGAATATTAAAGAATACAAATTTTGTTACCATTTAGTAAATATCTAAATATAAAATAAACTGCTTTAAATGTTATTTCCGTTTAAGACCTGTTCGCACCCAGTTTATAAACCTGTAGAAATCTATAATGAGTTATATTTAGTAAGCTATGTTACGAATGCAGTAGTAAGCTATATTATATAGACATATATATTTAAATTTTACATAACATTTTACATTAGAGCTTGTAAGTCTCTAAGTATAAAAATGAACTGCTGTAAATATTTGGTCCTTATTAAGCCTCTGGAAATCCTGTTTATAAACCTGTAATCTTTATTAAGCTATGTCTAGTATACTATCAAAAATGTAGAAGTAAGCTATAATAAAAATAGACCAATCAAAGTTTACAATTATGTTTGTAAATATCTTAATATAAAATGAACTGCTGTAAATAATTTGTCCTTTTAGGAACTGTTAGATCACTGTTTACTAACCTATAGTAAACTGTAGATTACCTGTAGCAATCTTAAATTATATTATGTAAGCTGTATTAAATATGTATAAGTAAGCTTTTTTAAAGAATAAACAAATATATCTAAGTCTACACCAGATCTTGTAAAGATCAAAATATAAAATTAACCTCTGTAAATATTTTGTCCTTTTAGGACCTTTTAGAACCCAGTTTATAAATCTGTGACGTCATATTTTATCGACACATCTTTGTCAGTGAACAAAATGGCAACCTACTGTATCACCGTTGCTCGGCTCCAGGTAAGAGAAGAAATTTGCTTATTTTATCTTATTGTTTTACCAGTGAAGGATGTCACTGCTACGAAATAAATGTAACATTAAGCTAATTCAGTTTGCGTTCCAATAGCTTTTGTTGTGAGTGAAGACTCTGAGAAACAGTCACCGGTTAGCTGTCCAGGTCATCGTGTCCTAGTGGCTCTGAACTGATTTAACCGGTTAGTCTAAGGTTCAAAAAAAGACTAGTGTTTCCATTATCATCAGCCTGTGACTGATACCCTCAGCCTGTAAATAAAGATTGCAAGATTTGTTTCATGAATTGAATCTGGTGGTTAATAGCAAGGTTAACCAAGGTTAGGGCTCCCTTCCAGTCATACTGCTGAAAGACAGGACATACATTTATTTGAATAATTGTAGCAACTGATACAGCAAACACTCCCTCATTCATTGTTTGAACTTTTAAAGAAGATGATTTTTAATTAGTCCCTTTCAACTAACAACAGTAGCGTCAGGATTACTACCATTGACATAATGGTAAGGGACCACCTGTTATGCATCAGAATTGATATTCTACAGTGATATTGTATATCGACACCAAAGGCGTTAAGTTCTCTTCTCTTCTGACAGTCATTACGACAATTACAAGCAGACCCATATTTTTGATCTTGTATTAGCTTATCCCAAACAGACTGTAAGTAGATATTGGCTACTTCACACAAACCACATACAGTGTATGTATCTGCTAAACTGCACTCCCACATGTTAATAGACTGGACTACTTTAACTTATAGTCTGCCTTGGAGATTTGACTCTTTCCTTTTATTTATCTTGCTTTCGATATCTTTATTTAAATATATGTGTGTATTTCTGCGTTCCACTTTTTATTATGTATTTATAAATATAACTATTGAGTTGCTCCTGTATTTTAATACCACAATGGTTCAGCACAATGTATCCAAGCTACAAGAAAAGGATGTCAACGTTTTGCATTGCACAGCTTTTTGGCACAAGGTTCTCATGGATTGCACAATTTGTGTTCTAATTCAAAGCAATTCAATTGTCGAATCCATTCTCAGTTTCCATCATTTACCCCCACCACCTGGTGTATGTAACATTTGACATCAAAGTGAGCACCAATTGATGTCTGTTAAAGCTCACATTGTAGGCCTGGTGATACAGAAGAAAAATCGGGAATAACCAGACCACACTCTTTCCAAATCAACGTAGTAAATACCAACTTTGAAAATCACATACGGCCTTCCTGATGTGGGACTGCATAAAAGCAAGCATTTGTTGTCATCTTCATCTGGTATTGACAAGTGCACCAAAGAGTTATTTTATCAATCTACCTGGAAAAACATAATATATTTTACATCAGCAGAAAGTGAAGACTGATTACTGGCCTCAGTGTGCACCTTTCACTGGCTCTGTGACCGATGTCTAAAGAATTTACTTCACAGATTTGGATAATTGACAGCTACTTGACAAAGAAAGTCAGGTGATTACTGGTTGTAGTTTCAGCTGTTTACTGTCAGTTTATTAAATGAACGACAGTTCAACTTTAGCAAACATAATCTGTTCATTGTAGACTTTCAGTTTTTTCTTTTGTGTAACTTCTTTGACTGTTTAATTAATTATATGTTTTGAGGGAGTTTAGAAAACTTTTTTTTTTCCCTTTCTGGTGATAATCAATATTATATTAATTATAATTAATAGAAATATATTAATATCAAGGGGCCTCTAAACGCACAATCCTCGCCTGGCAGTAACTCGATACTTTCTCTGGAGGGAGTTCCATGGTTAAAGGTTATTTGAAGAGCATTTGGAACCAGGTAGTTGTTATGGTGCTGCTCCTCATGTTACTTTCTCTTATATGGCCACTACTCAGTGGAAATTCAGTTCCAGACAATGTTTGATCGGAAAATTTAAAAATTGTCAAGTAAAAGATCGCTGGTGTTCATCATATCCAACTATATGATACTTAAGACTTTCACACAGTGCCTTCCATGTTAGTTTTCCCATAGCAGTAAAGGCTTGGATACAATATTTCAGCTCGTTTCGAAGACAGAGTTCAAAAATGGAGAATTGATGAATTCGAATGCACAAAAGTTTTTTTTCGGGGGCTAATTTATTTTCTTTGTCTATATTTATATTCCTGTTGTCTCTAGCTGGCCTTGGGCCATGGTGCACGGCGCCTGCATGTATCCGCAGCTTACAGAGCCAAGGCTAATGTGGCTATGAGCCGCTTTGAGCCCACATCATATGTCAACTATGAGAGACTCCAGTCCAGCATCGATATTGTGCGAAAAAGGTCAGTGTTGTTCTTGTTTGCTCTATATTTTGCACCGTTTTCTCAAATATACCCTCATGTGTTGAAAGGTTTGATTTGTTTTGTTTTACTTGCA
Organism: Lophius piscatorius; assembly: GCA_009660295.1. Classification (NCBI taxonomy): domain Eukaryota; kingdom Metazoa; phylum Chordata; class Actinopteri; order Lophiiformes; family Lophiidae; genus Lophius; species Lophius piscatorius. Next base: position 29,542 of record VRLP01002846.1, read on the forward strand.
CTTGATTAACATTTTTTATTACATTGGTAGCCTTTACCAAATCTTGTTTATAATCTTATAATACCATAATCTTATATCCCAAAAAAGAAGGGAATATAATGGAATCTTCATTGCTGCCACGTTCACTGGAGATCCCTTTTGTTATTTATTTTCATTACGTGAAAACTCAAAAGCTAATTTGTTGATAATTTTCACATTTTTTGTACTCCCAAATTCTCATCTTGATGAGAGGAAAAACTGAATTAATTTGGGGAAAGGTCAGTTGCATATTTTAACCACTGATGGAGCTTGATCTCAAAAAGTATACTAATCATTTCCACATTACTTTAATGGTTGTTTTTAAATTGTATTAATCTTCATATTTTGCTTTCTCCCAAGAAAAACTCCCACTCATGTGGCATCGGCCTAATATGAATAACTTTTATTTTCTGTCCAGACTCAACCGGCCTCTCACGCTCTCAGAAAAGATTGTTTACGGCCACCTCGATGACCCTCACAACCAGGAAATCGACCGCGGTCGCACTTACCTGCGCCTGCGTCCAGACCGCGTTGCCATGCAAGACGCTACCGCCCAGATGGCAATGCTACAGTTCATCAGCAGTGGCTTGCCAAAAGTGGCCGTGCCCTCCACCATCCACTGTGATCACCTGATCGAAGCCCAGATTGGAGGAGAGGAAGATCTGGCCAGAGCAAAGGTGAAGGATTGTATTTTCTTTATAGTAATTATACTAATCTCACAAAGTAAGGTTTTAATTACTTTTTGGCATTTGTTGTTGTCTTGGTTACCATTTAGGAAGTTAACAATGAGGTTTACAACTTCCTATCCAGTGCTGGAGGAAAGTATGGTGTTGGCTTCTGGAAACCAGGCTCTGGAATCATTCATCAGGTTTTTAACACTTAAAGTTTGGATTCAGTGCCTGAAAATGATTAAAGCCACTATGATTTCGGAACCTCACATTTATATTTCATATCTTAATAGATCATCTTGGAGAACTACGCCTACCCAGGTGTGATGTTGATCGGCACAGACTCACACACACCAAACGGTGGTGGGCTAGGTGCCATCTGCATCGGGGTTGGAGGAGCAGATGCTGTTGATGTCATGGCAGGGATCGCCTGGGAACTCAAGTGTCCCAAGGTTGAAATAATCTATTTTGCCAGCAATCTGTTATCTGTGTGTTGCTGGACCTTTGTTTCATGTCTCGTATATCCTTTTTATTCTCTTTGTCAAAGGTGATTGGTGTGAAGCTGACAGGCAAACTTTCAGGCTGGACTTCTCCTAAAGATGTCATCTTGAAGGTGGCTGGCATCCTCACAGTGAAGGGAGGCACCGGAGCTATTGTTGAGTACCACGGACCAGGAGTTGATTCCATTTCGTGCACAGGTCAGTAAACAATAATAAGAAGAGATAATAGTTATTTATTTTTAATCTCTGTTGTTTGGCTTATAAAAACTTTTTTTTTTGTCATGTAATGTGTGCAGGAATGGCCACCATTTGCAACATGGGAGCAGAGATTGGGGCAACGACCTCTGTGTTCCCCTACAACCACCGCATGAGGACATACCTGGACAAGACTGGACGTGGACGTATGTTTATAGTATAATAATAAGAATGATTAGAAACATATTTGTATAGCACTTTTCAAAACTAAGATTCTAAGTGTTTTACAGGATTTTAAAAAGTTCATTGATTTTGAACTACACAATGAAATAAAATGTAAACATTTTTCATTTTCATAATTTCGCAGAGTTAGAGAAACAAGAGAAAAACATATATTGTGTGTGTGAAGGAACAGAGCATCAGTTTGTGACAGCTTCACTGTGAAAGCACATAGGATCATTTCACTTCTCTCTGACTTATTAGTGTCATTATTTTTGCAAGGGTTTAAAATAATTGATTGAGGTGTTCATTTTAATGAGTAAGATTAAGTCGATGAGACTTTTTGTTGGTTTTTTCATTATTTTCAATGAATTGCCCAACTCTAGCCAGGATCAGTGTCTCCCCTCTCATTACTCAGTCCGGTCCATCCATCCAGTATCTATTTACAGACAATAAAACTGCATTCAAATAAATCCAAATTAATTTTCCAACAATAAAATTATAGATTTCTTCCAAACTCACTGAGAAATAAGAAGTGCCAGTACAAGCATAATTAAAAATGTGAGTTTTGGTGCCCATTTTCATGTTTACTTGGTTGTCATTAATACAAGTTTATAGTCTTGTGAGTATTCTCAAAACTCAATTCTCTTCAATTTTTTCCCTTAGAGATCGCTGCACTGGCTGATAAATACGCTGACTTGCTGGTGCCAGATGAAGGCTGCGAGTATGACCAGGAGATCGAACTCAATCTGGATGAGGTATGTCAATCTTGAAATAATCTTTTCGGGTTTTTGTCTTCTTTGGAAAGTTCAAATTGGGCAGAGAGAGGAAAATATATGAAAGGATTAAGGATGGGGAAATGCTATCCGATAGTCAGCCAGCAGTTTTCGAATATTGTTAGAAGCAGTTCATGCTGTAAATTACGTTTAAAAACTTTTAAAGGAGCAGTAGGAAAATGGTGATGCTTTTGCGTGTGAAATGTGTGATACCTTATGAATTGGTTTATAGAGAAAAAAGAAGTGCTGGTGTGTGCATGGCATGTTTAAAGTGCTGGTGAATTATATAAATGTCTCATTCCATGGTTTCGGTGGGGGTAATGTTGAGGGGGACAGCATTTTGAGGGGATTCAAAGATCTGAAGGTCACATATCTCATGAAAGATCAATGTTGAATAGAACATGCATCCATTATTAATCCAGGAGATTAGCTGTTAAAACTGCTGTTTTATGAACTACAGTAAGGCAGTTCATAATGCCTGGAAAGACAGTGCCAACCCTAACAAAGAAGAAAGACATTGTTAAAAGACATACATGAGTGGGTCCTAAAACTTTTCCTGGAGGAAAACTGTACCAATTTCATCTATAACCTTAGTTTTTGTTAAATTCAGGTTTTGTGGGAATAATATAAATATGACACATGTGAGTTTTGAATACTTCAAAAGCATGATATCCAAGAATGTTACTAATGTTCTCGCACATCTGTGTGTTAACATGTCAGAGAAAATCCCACTCAAATCAATGCATAAGTCAAAGAGTCAGTTCGATTGCAGAGTTTGGTTTATTTTAGGATTCTCTGATCATTGTGTTGTTTATTTCTCTAGCTGAAGCCCCACATCAACGGACCCTTTACCCCTGACCTGGCTCACCCAGTAGCTGATATAGGTGCTGTTGCTGAGAAGAACGGTTGGCCGCTCGAAGTTAAAGTTGGTAAGAGCTGATAAGGAATTGCTAGCGTGCAGAGCTTTAGTCGTACTCCTGCTTTTAAATGTCAGAATATGAATGAAAACTATCAGCAGCCTGTTGACTAGTTTGTGCTTCTTCTCCTTTTCTATTCAGGTCTGATCGGCAGCTGTACCAATTCCAGCTATGAAGATATGGGACGTTCTGCGTCTCTCGCCAAGCAGGCTTTGGATAAAGGCATGAAGTGCAAGGCTCAGTTCACAGTCACCCCTGGCTCTGAGCAGATTCGTGCCACCATTGAAAGAGATGGATATGTGAGTGTTTGTGCGCAGAGGGGGCTTGGATCCCTCTGACACTGGTGATTTAACTGTGGGGGATTTCACAAAACCTTAAGTATTTCTATTGTCTCGTAGTCGAAGACCTTTGGTGATGTTGGAGGTGTGGTCCTTGCCAACGCATGTGGACCCTGCATAGGACAGTGGGACAGGTTGGTGTGATTGTAACCTTGAGAAGTGTTTGTGACATGATTCATAGTGGCAATTGTTCAGTTACATTCAGGGATTTAGCCTAAGTTTATCTATTGTGTGTTTTTACATTCAGACGTGATGTGAAAAAGGGAGAAAAGAACACCATCGTCACCTCCTTCAACAGAAACTTCACCGCTAGGAATGATGCTAACCCAGCAACACATGCCTTTGTTACGTCCCCTGAGGTAAATTCACTCCTCACCAATCCATACTACTGGATGTACAACCTCAAGCTGGCTTTCATCTCATCTCCATCCTTAGATCGTCACTGCCCTTGCAATTGCTGGCACACTGAACTTCAACCCAGAGACAGATTACCTCACAGCCCCCAACGGGGAGAGGTTCAAGCTGGACCCCCCCCACGGGGATGAACTTCCTGTCAAGGATTTTGACCCGGGTCAGGACACTTACCAGCACCCACCTGCTGATGGTAGCAGCCTTACGGTGGATGTTAGCCCTGAGAGCAGCCGACTACAGCTGTTGGAGCCCTTTGACGAGTGGAGCGGGAATGACTTGGAGAACATGAAAGTCCTCATCAAGGTGAACTCTTCAAGACAGCATCCCCCTTTTTGTCTTTGAGCATTCTCACTGCAGCTTTCAAAGGAAATGTTTTCAACTTCCCACCCTTCTGTCTTATAGGTGAAGGGCAAATGCACAACAGATCACATCAGTGCTGCTGGACCTTGGCTGAAGTTCCGAGGTCACCTGGATAACATCTCCAACAACATGCTAATCGGTGCTGTCAACAGCGAAAATGATGCCATTAACAAGATCAAGAACTACCTGACGGGGGATTATGGTGGTGTTCCTGATGTGGCCCGTCACTACAAGGTGAGGACTGCTCAAGGAAAGGATTCAGCATTACTTTGCCAAAAGCTGGTAGCACACAAATAATCATCTGTATGTCTTTGCTCTTGTTTAAATCTTGCTGATTTAATTATAATCTTATCTTATTGAAGCCTCCAAACATTCCACTGACTACTACTTTTCATTAGTAAATGAGATGTTATCTCCAATAGGGCTCCTGTGTACCCCATACGTAAAGTTAAAAACTGGTTTAATGCTCTTTCCATCCCATTCTGTGTAGGCCAATGGTGTTTCTTGGGTTGTGGTTGGAGATGACAACTATGGTGAGGGCTCCAGCAGAGAACATGCTGCACTGGAGCCCAGACATCTGGGAGGAAGAGCCATTATTGTCAAGAGCTTCGCCAGAATTCATGGTACTGTGGAAGATGGGGAATACTCTCATATGAAAAAGACGTATCTAGTTGAACAGGCCTTATTTTATTAGAATTTCCTGAACTTTCGTAGAGTTATGATGTTTTTTTATGCAGCAGGTAATATTTATTTTCTAACTTAACAAAAATGTCCCCCTATCCTCAGAAACTAACCTGAAGAAGCAGGGTGTGCTGCCACTGACCTTCAGCAACCCATCAGATTATGACAAGATCCGCCCTGATGACAAGATCTCCATCAGAGGTCTCAAAACCTTCACTCCAGGAAAAGTAAGAGGACATAACTCCAGAACAATGACTTCCTATAAATCTTTAAGAAAAGCGACTGCATTAATATCTCTGGTTCTCTCCAGCCTCTAACGGCAGTTGTGAAGCACAGCGACGGCAGTGAGGACACCATGGAGCTCATTCAGAGTTTTAACGAGACACAGATCGAATGGTTCAAGGCAGGCTCCGCCCTCAACAGGATGAAGCAGCTGCAGCATTGAGGAAGAGGATTGTGGATTGTAGAGGATTGTGGAGAAATCAAGACAGAGGATGATTCAGGGGGAGGAAAGGTGCGGTGAGGACTTTTTAGGAAGAGGAATGTAGAACTTTGCAATGATAGTTCCATCATCTGCTTTTTCACACACTTTGGACTCAATTAAAATATTGCTATACCTCAAACAGTTTCAACATGGCATCAGTAGATTAGGTGAGACTAAGTGCCGAGCTAATGTTGATGAAGGAACAAGGGAACTGGTCTGTGGTAAGAAATGTCTAAAACCTCCATTTCTCATTCTAGAATGAACTATAAGCTGCTTTGTTTAAAGTGACTACAAGCTATATAACAGAGTTTATTGTAGAAAAAAAGGTCACACACTAAGCCTTGACCCAGGCAGTGACATGCTATTCTGCCAGCTGATGTGCTTCCTGTGTTTGTGCATCTTTACAGACTAGAAACTTCCTCACACTCAACGTTCTGATCACTGTCGGGCTGTTGCTTTAAGACGGTGTTGCACATAACATGCTGTCATAACAATTTAAGACAGCCATATTTATTCTTCCTGAACGTGTCAACACTGCTTTGGTGTCAGAGTATGGATCCCAAACGAACTTACTGGCATAATAACATTTTCATTCATTTTTCTTTGTGTTCCCCCTAGAGGTCATGATGAGGTACTGAAGTGTTTAAAAATCTCATTAATTTAATCTATATCTCCACTTTGAAAGCAGCTTTAAGTCAACACAGCTGGTTTATAGAGATTGGTGAAACGCATTCTGGACAACACAGGAATTTCTAATGAAGATCTTTGACAACAGCCAAAATAATCCATTAATAAGTATTATTAAAACTTTTCCAGTCTGATGAAACCTGCAATCATTTTTTTCTGTATTCAAATCTAAACCTAGAAATACTATTTTTATGATTTTTCTTGCAACCAATCAACACAATTGTTACTTAAAGTCACGTGTGATTGGTCCAATGCTTGAGCAACTACAACTCATACTGTCTTTGGTGTGGTATTTAGGACAGTGTACTTGAAACAGTTAATTAATTTCAACGCTCCCAAAGTGTGTTTGTGTAGCAATCATTTGTTTGGGGAGGAGTGCTGGTATTTAACTGCCTAAATGCTTCTATTCATGTTAAGTGTAATAAATAAAGAAGTCTACTGGTATCAGTACCACTTACTGCAGTACTGCAGTTGTAACTTGTGAGATTATTGGTTACCGTATATCTAACTGTCCTTTAGACAGTTTAGGGGTAAAATTTTGTCATTGTTAAAAAAAGTTTCCACCAAAAACATACTAGACTCTTCCTTATAGCCAGATGGACTTATATTCTTAAGTGCAATGTTAGAATGTAGTAAGGAACCCCCGTTTCCTTACTGCATTCTAGTGACGGCATCACTACCAGCCTCCGAACCTCTGTCCAAGGTCAAACAGGTCACACATAATTTGTTGCTTTTCCAATTGTTATTTATTTAAGCTTGTTAATGGGTCAGATCGACTGTATTTTACATAAGAAGTTCTGTTTTTAGTTTTATTTGCAAACAGTGTAAACTTTTGAGTTCTACCTCCTTCGTTCCCACATTTTCAGAGCCTTTTTTGGAAGAGCAAGTGACTTTTACCCCAACAAAATGAAATATGATTTAAAGGAGGAAGATTCAGCATTTTACAGTCTGCAAAGGAGACAAATTAAAAACAGATCTTCAACTGTATATTAACATTTGGATGCTGTGAAGATCACAGATTACTGTTTCAGATGTCTTTTTATTTCGGCTCCGATGATTAATAAGAGGTATTTGTGTCCTCATCTTTAGCTTCAGTTTGTGTTTTTTTCCCCACAGATTATCTTTTCTGTCTCACTGAACTGCAAATGGGTTGTGAAATAAAATAAAAGAATCAAAGATCTTATTTACATTTGCTCCATTGATGTGACTAAAGTGGACCATCAAGCATTTATACCCCCGAAAAGGGAATATCTTGAAATGTTATACCCAAATAGACCTTAGTGCTAGAAAAACTTGTAAAGAACGTTTTCAAGCCATATCTTCAAATATCAGATACCATATTTTCTCAACCGTTTCTTTGTTTATGTAGTTTTATTTATTTTTTCTAATAAAAAATATACAAAAAACAAATAGTATTAGTGTATAGTGCAGGAAGAGGCAAAGATCTGGCTTCTGTAAATACTCCACTCAAACAAAAACATGACGTAAAAGAAACATAATGCAGAAAATACAGTTATACGACTGGTATAATTCAAAATTATAAAATGTATCTAGTGTAAGAAAAAGTAGTACAATGGATCGTAATAACTATCAGTCAAATATTTTGATTGATTGTTATTATCAATCAACATTGGTACAATGTAGTCCCAGTTTGGTGCATATGAATCAAGGAAATCTACAGTTTACTGTAATGGATCATAATCTGCTAACTAGGAGTTTTTTTTTAGCAAAAATCTATTTATTTTTTATCGTTAAGTCTCAAATATATGTGCGATCATGTCCAGATTTTGCTCATAAATTGACATGAGGAGATCGTGTGATTGCTGAGCTCGGGCATATTTATCTTCAGTATTGAATATTGAGTTAAACCAGGGGAATTACTTGTACAACAGGGGATTTTTTGGGGCTATACCCTTGCTGTCTAGAATGACTTCTAGTTTCAGAAATATATACGACACGTAGTCAGTGTGGTCTGTTTTATTTATTCATTATTAATTGATTTTATTTTTGGTTTATTTACCTATAATTTTGATGTAAGGGAAACTTTATCTGGGGTCTCAAGGGTCCAGACACATCCAGCATTCCAGAGCAGAGATTCTACTTTTGTAATCCCATCAATTTGATGGAGGAAACTTTTAGAATGGTTTTCAGAAATGAAGAAAACAAAGAGGTGTGTGTGCTCTGGTGGAGCCCCTCCACCTCCGCCCCATCTCTGCTGCCTCCGTCTCATCCCGCCTGCGTGCTCCGCATCCACACCGAGACTCCCTCCACTCAATCCGCCACATGTCGCCGTCGCTCTCGCCGACCTCTAATATCGTAATTGCGTCATATCAGCTTGAAACCGGCGGCTGATCGTCTGACTAACGGCTGATCGGCGCTTTGTTCGGTAAGTAATCGACTAATCAACCGGTTCTGTTTATGTAGCCTTAAAACCGGATGCCTTTATTCCCGGTGTCGGGCGGATGGCGTCGCTCCCTGCAGAATTCTGATGAAATGTGTTCAATCAGTCACCGTTTCCACCGTCTTCTTCTGTGCCGAGGCGTGTGATATCTGTTTTCAAGCATCCTTTGGTCCGAAGCTGCATCCGCGCGAGAGTATTCTAGAAAGAAAGAACCCTCCCGGAGGTTCATTTACTAGGAAGGGAATAATTCAGATCTGCAACACTGTCATTCAAAGAAATCCGGCCGTAAACAGGTTAACAGAAAGTTTAAAGTCTGCTCTGTGTGTGTGTGTGCGTGTGCGTGTGTTTGTGAAAGGTGACGTGTTTGCCATGCTGATGCAGAGGAGCACCCACAGCCATGGTGGCGGGGTGCCACAGGGTGCTGTTGTCCTTTTGTCTCATTCTAAGCTTCTCTGACATTCACACGGATTTGCTTCTCTTTTTTTTTAAGGATCAGCTCCTGATCAGCTGTTTCAGCAGCTCATGTGAGGATTTAGCTCTGCATAATCATAAAAATCAGTTTACTCAGAGGACCCGTAAAAGGAGTAGCTGAGGGGTCAAGTTACTTAATTAATCAGGACTTGTGTTTATGCCATGTCATCCATCATCCAGGCATCATTCCTAGCAGACATGACAAAATACAACCTGAAACCACAAGAAATAAATCACCACGTTCACTAATACCCCCCTGTATTCAATTATTTAACCCTTTTACCCGTCTTCTTATGTTCGCTGGTGAAATTGAGCCACACAATAACAATAAAATAATTATCAACATATCGTGTAATAACTATGTATTTCTAATTTCTAACTTCCCATGAAGTAGTCATGGTAACAGGTATGAGTCCAGGGACCATCTTTCTGATGTTAGCAGCTAAGCCAGTTGGTCTTCTTATTGGAGATGATGACAAGTAAGATATATGTCCAAAAATGGATGTATATGTTCCTCCTTGTCCTGCCTATGGGGCAAAATTTGTAAAAGTAGTACATGATTTTAGCAACCTTTTTCCGCGTTCAATCCAGCGAGCTTTTGGTAGCTCTTAAGCGGCCGTTTTTAGGGCACTGGCCCAGAACTATCTCAGAACCTGCCTCGGTGCAAAGGGGACTGCATTTACTTTGGATATAAGGGGTTTTCTCCGTCAAGCTTTTATTTTGTTACTTTCGCTGATGTCAGTGTAAATTTGCAAATTTCTCTAAACATTTAGGTTCAACATTTAGATTTAGATTCGGCATCCAGATATAACATTTAGATTTATGTTTAACACTTAGATTTACATTTAACATTTGGAGCCTCATGTTGCTGTTAAAATCAGCATGTGCTACTTTTACAAACGGCGCCCCATACTTGCTTAAGGTCTTATTTCTGTGGCATACTGGTTATGGGTGGTTGAGGGTCCTTTGCAGGATGGAGTTCCTTTACCCCGGCTGACTTGGGGGCTCAACCATTCACGCCCACGGGTGAGTGCATTTGAACCCCCGACCTCCTTGCTGTGAGGCAACTGTGCTACCCACTGTACCACCGTGTCGCCCCAAATCAGATTAACAATGTCATCACCACGAGAAAAAAACGCTGGAAAAAATGATTTCCTTGCATACTTTATTCATTTGGGGTATTTATTGACAAAATAAAAGAAACCTGACTCATAAAATAATTTAGTGATGAAATTAATGAGATTGGCTCAATCTTTTGGTAAAACATGTTTTCAGAGAACGGTTTGACGCTTATTCGACCTTCTTTCTGTTGTTGTATCAAATTACATAATTCTGTTAAGTAAGTTTTGCATGCTTTAATATACCAAACAAATCCTAGTCAGAGGAATTTCTCTATAACTGCAGTTAATGCCTTCTACTCGGTGGCCCCTTGATGTGCCCCAGGGTTCCATCCTTGGCCCCTTACTCTTTAGCAGTGGGTCATATTATAACAGATTCAGTCAAGTGGCTTACATTTTTCAATAAGAAATAGTCACTCAAAATGTGCTCATCTAAACCGTGGAGCAGGAAATTAACGGGTTAAGGGTTAAGGGTTAAGGGTTAATCTTCTCTAAATTCACAATCAAAGTCAGAATTTGTCTCCACATTATCCTCCTGTTCTGATGCCTCCCCATCCTCCACCTCTCTGTGTCCGTCTCCTCTGACCGGAGCTCTTTGGTTAAGAGATTCTCTCACTCATGTTTCCAAATGTGACCCATACATCGTTACCTATACTGCCCCACCCCAATCCACACCTGGGGGAAAATCTGGCATATTTAGCTTTAACACTTTGCAGCTTCCCGAACACTAAACTCATAACGACATGAGGGAGAAGTCTGGGAACTTTGAGCTGGCTGCCTCCCGAAGCCGTAATAACAAAAATAGAATATTGTTGCTTGCTCGTGTGTGTGTGTGTGTGTCCCTCCTGGTGTGTATCAGTCCTGGTCAAAGTGATTGGTCACTAGATATCAGTACAAACTTGATGAGGTCAGTGGATGCAAACGAGAAGTAAGTTACAGAACTAAAATACAAAATAGTTTAATGTCACATCTGTCTGTATGTCAGCCTTCTCTCTCTCCATTCTTCTTCTGCCATCTTCCTTTGCTGTCCTTTCTTCTGTACTGCAGGAATGCTGTTTCTCCCTCCTCTCTGAACATCTCCCATCCTTCACACGCTGTTGCCATGCAGGAGGTGTAACCCTCCTTCCCGTTCTTCCTTGTGGGCCATAAGAAGAAATCCCAACCAGTAACAAGTCAAGATGTCAGACCCTGGTGCCTCCTTACCAACAGACCACCCACTGCCACTCACGTCCCCTCAAACCCCCTTGCGGCTCTCCTTCCCTTTCCTGAGGGAGGGCAGTCGGGTTTGGGAGAGAGAGAGGAAACCGCCACAGCCGGGAGAGCTGCCCAGCCCACTGCCCACCAAACGCACCCGTACATACTCAGCGTGAGTGGGAACCGTGGAATCGTCATTGCCGATCCGGAGTGTTAACGTGATTAATCAAAAAGTATTTCATGGATGATTATCAAATTCTATACCCCAGTAGATCTCAAAATGATGAAGCACTGGATTGATTTAGGGAAAGGTCAGTTAGATAAATCCGCTACCATTGGGAGCTTTATCTAAAAAAGTTTTCGGGCCATAGTTTCTAAACCATGGGACTCATTTACTCCAAATATGGTGAATAACAATCTTCCTTTTTTTTTTTTAAGGGAAGCTCTTATTACCAAAAAAATAACTTTTTCGGATATAGCTTCCTAACTGTTGGTCCAATATAGTCCATGAACTGCCCCAAGGAGATCTAACTTGCATTTGTCTTATCGTAATGTGTTTGTTCATATGTTACTCACTTGGAGGGCTTTTTGGCAAAAAACACAGTTTTTGACCATAACTTTCCAACCATAAAGCCAATTGGTTGAATCGAACAAGGCAAGGGGATTTTGTCTTGTTTAATCACTGAGCTCATAAACACTAGTTAACTGCGTTTATCTTAATTATTCAGTCAGTATGCGATCTGATCTTAGAGCATGTTGCTGATTTCATAGAAATAGTTAGGTTGAGTCAGTATGGAATGCTTGAGATTATTACTAAGCCTCATTTAATTTGAGGAGTTCAATCAGGGGATTATTTTATTTTTTATTGATGCTTTTATCTGCTTTTACTTTGTAGCACTTTGAGATTTGATCCAAATGTAAAGTGCATTATAAATTAAATGTATTATTATTATTATTATTGTTTTTTCCCCCGGTAATACGCCTTTGCTGTCTGGGACGACAGCGTAGTTCTTGTTTGCTTTATTGTTTGGTAATAGATAATATTGCTATAAACTTGTCATTAGGTTTGATTATTTATAAATAACACTTAAGTATAGTTTGACAAGTTTTAGGCCTACAACCAGATTTTCTGTACCACAAACGTTTTGAAGTCTCAGTAGCTTTTTAAAAAAATGAAATTTGGCTTTGACGCTTTAGTATGACAAAATTAAACAAAATGTAGACACAAAGTCGTTGGTATTGATTTTTCTCAATGTCTGTCTTTGCAGGACGGTGCGAGCCAAAACAGGTCCAGGTTTTAAAGGGGTGTGTAAAAACTTCTCCAGGTCTCAGGGTCATGGATTCATACGGCCCTCTCATGGAGGAGAGGACATCTTTGTCCACATCTCAGAGTGAGACAATTTGTTCCGTTAAGTTAAGGCCATAGGGGATTTCCAGAATTCCGATTTACTTTTTTGTTTCTTAGTTTTTGGCCTGTTACATTTATAACATAATGTGCCTGATCGCAATTACTTGCGTTAACTACAATTATGTTGCATAATGGGTAGAATCTGTGTAAACACAGCTGGATGATCTAGAAATGTCATATGTTGTCGCTGTTTCATGTCGTTATAGTCTATGAGTGTAGGAGTGAATGATAGTTTAGTCCACGCTAAAGTGTTTATCTATTTACTTGAACATCATGAATTATTGAGTCACTGCTGTAGGCGCATTTTAAATAAGATAAGGAGCGTCAGAGCAGCCCATAGAGATCCAGCATCATGTGCTTGTTCTTGCTAATGGATCTGGTTAAGTAAGTTCTCATACCTGGTTTAAGGGAGTGTACACTCAGGTATGGAAGGTTTACTCATTCCAGTCAAGTCAATTGTATTTGTGTAGTGCCAAATCAAAACAAAAAGTTATCTCAAGGCATTTTCCAGAAAGAGCACGTCAGCATAAACATGGAGACAGTGGCGAGAAAAAATTGGCAAAAATGTCACGCAGATCCCGACTCACGGTGCGGGACATTCTGCCTTGACCACGATACCACAAGCTGTCTTTCAAGAAAGAAAAATTACAACACACTACATGGTTAACAGTGACAACTTAGACTTAAATGTGAAAAAAGTTATTGCCTATCACTGAATAAGCAAAGTCTGAATTTGTTATTGTGTTTGTGTTTACAGCATTGACGGAGAGTACGTTCCTATGGAAGGGGACGAGGTCACGTATAAGGTGTGTCCCATCCCTCCCAAGAACCAGAAGATCCAGGCAGTGGATGTGGTCATCACTCACCTGAATCCAGGCACTAAGCACGAGACCTGGTCAGGTCAGATCATCAGCTCTTAGACCAAGCTGCAGGACTTGAAAGTCAAAAGGGGATTGATTCGGATTTCGTTTCATGTTTTAGGTCTTTGCAGTGTGAGACTTGTTACTAGGTCTGGGGAGGAGGGATTTAGCAGACAGTTGAGTTCCGCGAGAGGTGGAAAAGTTATGGCAAGGAGAATGTTTTAAGACAAAGGTCGGCTGTAGGAACTAAGCATTGGATGTATAGATTTGAATGTTGTTGTTTTGCTCAAGTTTAGGGTTTTGAGCTTTGTGCTCACATTTTTACTTTGAGCCAGTTAACAAATTTAACTTGGGTTAACAGTGGTGGCTTTGCGAAAAAAGCAACTGTGATATTGAAGATGCCAAATACCATCTTGAGAAATTTGTACCAGGTGACTACATTTGTCTCTCCATGGGGGGGCCAGTTCAGACAACACTCTTTCTTTGATTGGTCTGAGAGAAAAATGACTGCATGATCACCAGAGACAACGAAGACTCAATACTTGAGAAAAACAAAGTTATTGCCCATGAATTAATAAACAAAGTTTAATAATAATGAAGATAATACCTCTAACCATTTTTCAGAGCTCAGTAATAAAGCAAGACAGATGTCTTCGTATCAATTCATTTGAGCTAAACTTAGATAAACACAATTAGAGTTATGGTTCAGAAGTTACAGTAAAAAAATCAGTGTTTTATGCATAATCCCCCCCTCCCCCCTCCCCCCCTGGCGAATGACATTTGGACAATTACAATAAAACATTACAAATACAAGTTAGATCTCCTTAAGGTGGTTCATATAAAGTAAATTTGGCCTATATCGGCTCAACGGTCAGGATGTTGGGTACGGAAAACAATGTTTTTCATAGAAAGGGCTCCCCCTAGTGAGTAAAATATGAACTAATAGAGTTAAATATGTTACATACATGATAGATCTCCATACGGCCCAAAAACTGTGATTTTGGAGATAAAGCTCCCCCTAGTGTCAGAGTTATGCAACTGACCTTTCCCAAAATCAATCCAGTTCTTCCTCACATTAAGTGTTATGTGGGTATGACATTTGAAAATGATTCATGGAATACTTTTTGAGTAAACATGTTAACACAAAGTTTCTCCGGTGGCGGCAGAAATGGCGATGATGATAACATCCCAGACCTCACACACTTAGTGCTTTCATTTAAGTCTGGACAAGGAAGTAAATGAGTTTACTCCTCATGACATTCAACCACTACTTAAAGGTGCAATGTGGAAAATGTAGGGGTATCTCCATTAATAAATGGAATATAATATTGGTAACTATGCTTGTTTGGTGTACTATCAGCTGAAAAAATGTTAGTTTGGAAAAAGCCATTTTTATCTCCATAGGAGTTTCTCTTCTCTTTTAAATGGAGGCCGTCATGTTTGTACGGTGGCCCGGCTGGACATATCAGATGCTGGGTCTGGAGAGGGAATTAATGTTTAGTTGTTAAAGGAAAATAAATGGAGAGTCCAGCAGGGATTCAAGGAGGCTCGGTGTCGCCAGCCTCCTTCTCTGCAGCTACACAGGGACCTCGCCACTTCATGGGATTGTGCCACTAAATTTGACATACTGCACCTTTAAAATCAAACCTTTATCATTTAAAAGAAAAATCTTTTAATGGTCAAGTTATACACATGGCGAACAACAGTACAGAACATGTTGGCATGTTCTGAACAGTTGTAGAATGACACCCTGTTTATGAAAAAGTCCCTTTTCTTAATATTAAGAGCGTATCATGCTGGTACAGGGAAATCTTCATATCACATCGTAAAGAGGAGGAAGATCAAGCTGAAGAGGAGGAACTGCTTAATATTAAGTGGACAGCTAAATGTGGGGGAGTGTAGTAAGTTTCATGCATCACGGCGAAAGTGAAAGGGAACTGTTCCCAAAAACAGCGACAAAAAGCTTCCTGGTGTAATTTTAAAAAGACTATTTATTTATTTATTTATTTATTTTCATTTTAAATATCAAACCATCAGGTTTTTGGTATTCATAAGCTGCATTTATATTTATCTGTACTCCTTTAAGCATATTTGAAAACACTGCAACATCCCTCAAATGATGCTACCTTGTTAGGAATCCCTCACTGCTGTCCTGTCTTCATATAGAGAACAAGAGCAAACTTTCAGCCTTCCTAATCACTAGTTTCTCATTTCTATGTCAACGTTTGTTTAATTTTGAGCTATTTGAGGTTCAAACTAACATCCTCAACATCAACAATCCTCGTTGTTTTGGAAATTCGGCATGTTCTGCACTGTTGTGTTGAATTTGACTTGTGTTGATTCTTTTTCATCATGCAGTACCACAGATGGAGCCTTCAGAGAAACATCGTCAGGTCTTCTATGCATTTTTTCTTGTTGTTCAAGTATGACTAATGTATCACGTTAGCCTGTTTTTTTTTACTGTGAGAGAAAGAGTGACTGAGTTTGCGAGCACTTATTATTATTTTCGTCTGATCACTGTGACACTGTCTTCTATCGTTAATATATAATTTGAATAAAACTTACTAATGTATTGACACACTGGTGTGTAAATGTGTTTATTATTTTCATTATATAGAACGTCATCATGGAGTATTCCTAAAATGATTTTCCTATGATAAATTTAATTTGAAAAAAGCAATTCCACATTTTACATTGAGTCTTCACATTTAAATAAGTAAGTAAGTAAGTAAGTAAGTAAGTAAGTAAGTAAGTAAGTAAGTAAGAAAGTAAGTAAGTAAGTCATGTGCTGTCAGAATTCACCAACTTTTTTCCTTTTCCTTTTCTTTTTAATTATTCTGAAATACGTTAACAAAAACAGAGGCAAATTCTGTCATGGAATTAGTTCAACTGGAACTGCAATGCCATTAAATCCACATCTCATGATGACAATTTAATTAAATATATTACATTTTCTATTTATTTGTCTATCTCATTTGCTTATTTATTTTTTGCATTAATCACAGTTTTTACTTTGCTGCAAATATTATGGAGGAGGATAAGGCCCACCAGGATCCACATGAAAAAATGTTGTCTTTGAAGTGTTCAGGAGAAGATGTGAATCTTCAGACCATATAATAATCTCTTAGGAGACTGGACCATGTTCGGGTTCATCACCGTGCAGAAGGCTGACCAGGGCCATTCGGTTGACTAACTTAATAATTGTCTTCAAGAGAACTCTTCCATCACTCTGTGCCAAAACGTAAGAATGAATCGTGTTAAGAACGATCTATTCTGACCTTGAGTTTTTGCCATTTCATGACAGGAGTGGACAATAGGCAACATGGTTATGTATGTGTGACTGGAAAGTATCTTGAGCCCACTATTACTCATTTAAAGTCATTCAATTAAGTTAATATATAAATAAAGGCAGAGAGTGAGGATGTAAGGGAGTAGAGGTGGAGAAGATGTAGACGATGTACTTGTGGAAGTACTTGGGGTTAACTTTTCAGATCAATGAGGGGTGTGAAAAAGAGGTGAAGAAGTGAGTGTAAGTAGGGTGGAGTGGATACAGAAGAGTGTCAGGATTTATCTGGGACAGATGAATCACAGCAAGAGTGAAAGGAAAGGTTTCCAAGGTGGTAGTGGATGGATGGACTGGATGATTTAGAGACAGTGGCACTGACCAAAAGACAGGAAGCTGAACTGGAGGTGGCAGAATTGAAGATGTTTTTGGGGTGACGAGGATGGACAGGATTAGTAACGGTCACATCAGAGGGACAGCCCAGGTTAAACATTTTAGAGACAAAGTAGGAGAGGCCAGATTGAGATGGTTTGCACAAATGAAAAGGAGGGATAGTGGATCTATTGGTAGAAGGATGCTGGAGTTGGAGCTGCCAGGCAGGAGAAAAATGGGAAGACCAAGGAGGAGGTTTGTGGATGTGGTGAGAGAGGACATGCAGTTAGTTGGTGTGACAGAGGAAGATGAAGAGTACAGGGCAAGAAGGAAACAGATGATCCATTTTGGTGACTACTCAAGAGAACAGCTGAAAGAAGATGAAGAAGAAGAAGATATACACACAGACTCTGTCAACTGACTGGGCAGAAACCCATGCGATTATAGAAATCGAATAAGTTTCCATAATAAACAGCTTGTCCTTATTCCACACGGTTTGATTTTCATCTTGGAAAATACAAACACTGATATCAAAGACTTAAACCAAATGATCAATGAACATTCTCTACTAAAACTAAACTTCTTCTGCTAAGCCCTGACCTTAAACTGTGATGAAGAAACATCCACCGCTGTATGCAATGTCTTCCCTCTCTGGTCATGTCTGGGGAGGATGGGAAATTTTGTGGGAAGAAATCCATAAAAATCCTCTTACAAGCTCTATCGGAACACATGTGACTTTAAAGCACTATTTTTAGAGGTAGGCAGGGCAAGGGCATCTCTTTACTGCAATAAAATTAAGATATGGAAGATACTCCCGCCATCTGAAGTGGTGTGTGACCTCTACAGCCATCTAAAAAATGGTTTCTTTCTGCAAATGTGAAACAGATCAAGGCCAACACAGCAAGAAAAGATGCAATAAATAAATATTCGATGTAGATGTACAAGTATGGATGAGGGAAATATTCCAGTATATTCATTTCAACAGAAAAATCATTAGGATTGGTGAGAAGAAGTTCTGGTAATATAATGAGCGCAGCTCTGTCAAATATTAGATTGTCAATATATTAGTCATAATACAAGATTATTGTTGCAAAGATAATTGTAGATAACAATAAGTCATTACTATATCCAGAAAAATTATAACAGTGAAATTCATCTTTAACTTTGTTTTTAGTGTTTGGTTTTTTAGATTCTGGCAAAAGGTGAAATAAAAGAACAATTACAAGTAAAGAATTGGGGAAAGGCCACCAGATTCGCCGACAAAGAAAAGATCAACAAGGTCCAACATCAATGTTGTATTCCTTACATGATATCATCATATGTTGTAATGAACACAATTATACTTTTATACTACATATACGTCTGAGTTATTGACAACAGTAGTAGCGGGCTCTATTGATTTAAAAATAATAATAATAATAATAATTGGGATATTATTGGTTCAGGATTAATGCAATGAGTCAGGTGATGCATGTGTTGTAAAAAAATTATGTGACTGAATTTATACAAATATCGACGAACATAAAGTCTAATTTTGAAAACCATGGCGCCTTTACTGCATTTAAGAACTGTTGATAAAAAAGACCCAGTTGTCTAGTTCCCTGTCAATTGACCAAAGAAAATCAGACAAAACAATGAAAAAAGTAACCCTTACTTTAAAAATGAAAGGTTTAAATACGCTTCAAGAAAGCTTGAATCATCAATGAAGTGAGAATCTATCAAGAAATCACTCAGGGCCTGCAAACCACTACCAAGGCACATGACAAAAGCTACCTCTTGGTGAAATTTCATATAGATGGGACCAATAATTTATGAGTTATTGGCAAAAAGAAAGACACCAAAATTTAATTACCTATAGAATTTGCTTAAACCTACCTTTGGTTAAAATTTCATGCAAATTCTGCATGAAATTCTGCTAGTTTTTCTGTTATGTTGCTAGAATAATACACTTGTGAGCATACACTTGTGTACATTTAAGCAGGAATTATTCTTAAATCACAACAAGGAGTCTATAACAGAAAGAATATAATTCTACTTGTGCAAAGAAATTATCAAGATTTCTTGTAACGTGTAATACATTTTAAAGTTCAATATTCTACTAGGGTTAGTTTCGCAAATGCTCTATTTCTCATGTATCATAACCTTTATTTTGAAAGTAATTTTCCGATACTTCAGTTTTCGTTTCCGGCAATGCGCGCGGCTGATCCTGTACATATTGGGGCGGAGCTACATCATTGGGTACAGGAGAGGAAAAAAAAACGAGACATCCGTGGATGCAGACGGCCGTTCTCACTCTTCTCTCCGAGTGTAACGTTTATTTCCAAATGGCAACGACGGCGAGCAGCTCGCAGGAAGAAGCGGTGTCCCCGCTCCACGCCTGTCACCACCTCAACAGCAACAACAACAACAATAACAACAACAAAGACAGCGAGGCGGGAGAGAGCGTGTCCTCCACCACCGCTACCACTTCAGAACCCGAAAGCACGGCGGCGCAAAGCATAGGTAACGGCTCTGTCATCAATCCTACCGGGGGGAATAACGGAAAGTGGGTCCGCCTGAACGTCGGCGGCACGGTGTTCCTCACGACACGGCAGACCCTCCTCAAGGAGCAAACTTCGTTCCTGTACCGGCTGTGCCAGCAACAAGACCTGCACTCAGACACGGTGAGTCCAGTCAGCACCGCGGACAACGGCCAGATATTATTACACTAATGCGTTTCTGATAGTTAGTGGGAACACACACACATTTAATCTGTTAACGTTTGAATTGTCCTACTCTAAAGCTTTTTCTGTGGTGTTTATTATACTAAACATATATAATAGCTATCCCTGACTTCACTAAAATCACCTGCCCCGGACACTTAAAATCACCTGCCCCGGACACTTAAACATCACTCTGCACTTAAATTATTCTGTTCGGTCATGCTGTCCTGAACTAACATGTAGAAATGGACTCTTCTGCGGACACTACTGCGATATCATTTATAAATAAACACAGCTGAATCTCCTGTGCATGTATTCGATTATCCTTTTTGTATTCTTCATTCATTTATGTTTTACATCAGGTTTAATATTTGTCTGTTTGTGTATTCATATCCTTGTAAAGTCAGGTATATTATAGAGAGTCGTCATGCAAGGAAGAACTGGATTGATTTTGGGAAAGGTCAGTTATATATTTCCACCACTAGGGGGAGCTTAATCTCAAAGTTTTCGGACCATCATTTTTTAGTCATTTAGTCAACATTTGGTGCATGTGAATTGACTTGAAGAGATCTATCTTATTTTATCTATCTATCTATCTTATACTCTCATAGCTTTATTTTTAACCCACTTGGGTAGGTTTTGGCTATTAATTGTGAAAAAGATTGCAATCTAGATTCAGACATATAAACGATCTCATTTCTGAAGCGTGGCGATTCGCCAGCATTTAAATTTATAACTTCAGCGAAACACGCTAGCTTAACTGCAGCTTGGGTTACGACGAGCAAAGTCAAGTACTTTAAGAGCATGGCCTTATGGGTATTTCTTGTCTTTGCTGTGGGGTATTATGGGAGTTGCCAAGTGCTAAAATTAGCTTTAGCTTGCCTAAGCTAAGCGAATAAGGCAAAATGCAAAGTTAACGACTTAGCGCTACCTCGGAGGTCTACTGAGTAGCCTTCTAGGTACCACTATATCATTACTCTCTTTGACTCAGGCCGGGTTAGGAGCGATATTTAGAAATTGTGTTCGGGTTGAAGTCAGGCTCGGTAACGTGATGGGCTCGTTCATGATAGCAAATTTAACATGAGGCTTTCAAGGTATCGTAGTGAAAACCCAGTGTAACAATAAAATTAAAGTAATTGATCTGCTGTTTCTGTCTCTGTGTTCTGTCCCTATGTAACTTTTCAGTATTGGACGTGTTTTTTACATGACATTACAAAGAGCCCCTTGAACGCAGCATAGACCGAATGTTACTTTTCTATCGTAAAATTCCCATGTAGTGGCTAAGCTTAAACCACGACAGGCTTAAAGAAAAACATGCCTTCCGTTTAAATTTAAAACTACTGAAAAACTTATCAGGGAAACGGATAGTTAAGAGGGATTTGATTTAGTTCTGGATGTAGAGTCCAACAAAGCAATTGTCGATGGTAAGACTCCATTATAAGTAAATATATAAAACTGGTAATGACAGTGTTTAATGTTTGTGTTTGATGTGTTAAAAACACCAGCTTTAACTCAGTGGTGGTGATTCAGCCAGTGTAAACGGTGTCTGACACGGTCAGCTTCCGACATGAAAACTGAAGGTCTGTTTGCTTCGGGTGGAGCTCATTTAGTAATCTCCCAGTCTGGCTTGGACAGAAAGTCGCACCTGGGCCGCGTTCGAGTGTTAACACTAAAGTTGACTCTTTAGTGAATAGACAGTGCATGGCAGGTTTCAATTTATCATGTAGATAAAAAAAATATATAGTTTACATTCTATATGATGTAAACTGAAAGGTAACATCGTGGAAATAATCGCTATCTCAATTCTAAGAAAAAAAACTGTGATTCTCGCTCTGGCCACGATCGCCAATCCCTTTGCTAGGGGGAGCTCTTTTTCCAAGACACTTTTTTTTTAACTGAAGGAGATCAATCTTTTATCATTTTACTGTAATAGTTGATATTTCACTCACTAAGAGGCTTTTTGCGAAAACACTTGAATTTCTCTCAAGGATGACAAAATAGGTGTAGTTTTTTTATACTGGGCAGTGTGAACAGCACAAAGCACAGATAATCGGCTTTCTTCAAATCTGATATGTGCCACTTTCACATTTGGTCCAAAATTGGATAGTTATCTGATTCCTGCTTATTTGACAGCAGGAATCAGATAACTATTCTTATGAAAGAAAACATCCAAAGTCATGTCGCTTTTCTCCCTCTGAGTGCACTCACATCAGCATTTGCCAACTATGATTGACAAAGTCAAACATGGAGGAGCTTGAAGATTGACCGAACGACAGCAGATTGTAGCATTAATAGATAAGCAGAGAAAGACTCAAATTAAATCCTGTTTATCTTTTTGCCCTCAGCCTCAAAGCTGACTGACCTTTTTTTCTAGTGTTAACAGAGCAAAAAATGCAAGAAATAAATACCTGCATCTCTATATTATTGATTATTATTATTTTTTTTTTCTTGTTCAGCAGCGTGCCTGTTGTGAATGAGGTGTCATGGTACAGTTTTGTTCACACTGATGTCAGATACAGGTCACATACAAATGTGAACGGACTTAAGATAATATTAGAATTGGGTCACTTTTGTCCACAGTGTGAACATGGCCATAGTTGCATGATTGCTTTATCCAGCAGTAGGGTATTTTTTCACACAGTGATAACATTGAAAGGTGATTCATGAGAAACATCTCTTTTATGCCTCCAGAATGTGTCACCGTTATTTATATTTATTCCATACTGGAGCTAATGCCAACTAAATTATTTGCTCTAACATAAGTGTTGATATCTTCTTTTTGCCCAGGTGATAGAAAAATCCACAATAAATTCCAAACGGTAAAATAAAATCCTATTGTATTTATAGCTTTAAACTAAATTTCAGGCTACTCTAATTTCTCAATGTTGAATTCCAAGAACATATTATTGAAACTCTATTCAGGCATGAAGATTTGTTCCAGTGTAGACATGAGGTGGTCTCGTAACTTGATTGATGCAGTCATTCTCCCACTCGTATTTTCCTCTCGCTGCACGTATGTGTGTGTCTCAGCATCATTTTCTGGTGTGAATCTAGCTCGGGTCAGATCGATGAACACGTGCCTTCTCCTGGAGGGTGCTGCACAGTGAGTAGTGCTGCAGCTGGCATCTTATGGAAAGGGAGGGAGAGAAAAAATGTTATGTGTGTCTTCAGGTCGCATGTAGACTGAGCACACTGGAAGAACTGGGAAGTCTTACGAACGATGCAGATTTCTGTTATCCTGTGGCGTTTGGTCTGCATGTGCATGAGGGGTGAGGGTCGGTTCCCTGTGCTACCTGGGTCTGCTGTTAGATGACTTTTATTGCTGTCAGGTGACAACCAAAACTCCAACATATTTGCTGAAAAGAAAATCCACCACAGGATATAATGATATGGATAAAATGCCCACTCAGCTTGTGATTTTCTATAGAGCAGTATCGGTATTTATTATGTATTGATTTGGCCTTTTTTTTTTTTTTTTTTTTTACAGAAAATGCAGTTTTTCGGACATTACTTCACATTTACTTTAAAGAGTCCAATCAGGGGAGCTGCTTGTACAATGCAGGGGATTGGGGGCTTTTCGGGGATATACCCTTGCTGTCAGAGACGACAGTTTAGGCCTAGTTTTGGTCAGAGAAACTGAAAGATCAAAATTTGTTCCTGCAACTACACATTGGTACATTTTAAAGTGAGTAATAATGTACATGTTCATATCAGCAAATCTTAACTAGGGCATATTTAGAGCTTTAGATAATATGTACATGTGCTGGGTTTAAAACTTTCACATGTCTATAGTTTGCAGAAGAAAAGCCTGAACAGATAGTCCCAAACTCAAGAAAAAGATGACTGTTCCACTGTTGGAATAAATATTCCCACATGACCTTCAGCCACGACCCATTAGGAGCTTCTTCTTCACTGTCTTGAGACACACATTCAAACACTGAATCTGCCTCTCTATTTCACACATGCACAAACACACTCCTACATGTGTTTCCTTCACTCATCCCGGCTCCCTGCTTCCCCATCATCATCCTCATCATCCTTGCTCTCAAAAGCTGACTCACTGTGAATCCTTATCGCATATATGTCTTTCCTTTTTCTCTGAGATTATTGCTCTTCTTTAGATACTCTTGATTCTTAAGAGACATGGGTTTCTTCTTTTCCAATGCTGATACTTTGCTGTCACTCTGAAAACATGAATTAACCTCCAAACAAAGGCTTTGAATCCCCTTAGGCGAGAGGTAGAATCAGAGCTGCTTTATGTCAGACATCAAATGCAGCCATCTGAGTTGGTACTTGGTTTTCAATACACTATAAGATGGTGCCCTATCGAAAGATCTGGTGTTATGAATTCATGCCTGAGAGAAATGTAAAACAGAATATTATAGGGAGATTTTCCATTTAATCTTCAAAAAGTGTCAGTCGTCTGTTCTTAGGTTGCTTTGGGTTACACTAGAGTTTCTGATTATATACTCGGAAAAACTAGACTATTACACTGTTTGAAACCCACTTAGACTTAGTGCGAGGAAGAACTGGATTGATTTTTGGAAAGGTCAGTTGTATATATATCTGCCACTAGAGGAGCTTTATGTCCAAATGTTTTCAGGCCATAATTTCTCAACCGTTGTTATGATTTAGTCCAAATTTGGTTCATATTAATCGATTTGAGGAGATCTATGAAATAATATAGATCTCATCATATACCACACTTAAGAGATCATATTTTGTTTTTTATTCTTTAAAAAAACATGTTAGGTTGTGTTCAAAAAATACTGTTTTTTGGATATAACTTCCTATTTGATTTGAGGAATTCAATCAGAGGGTTTGCTTGGGGGCTTGGGGATTGGGGCTTTTCAGTGATATACCTTTACTGAAAGTGTAGGCCTATCTCCAAACATGGAGTCGTTCACCCATGGTTGTTGTGGGCACTTGAATGATGAGAGAGATGCAGGACCCAAGGTTTTCCTGCTTTCCATGGCACTTGTGAGTCTCTCAAGTTGTTGGTTGGGTTTTCACCTCGGAAGAGAAAACTGTCCGTTTTATAACTCAGCAGTTTTCTCACTCTCTCCAGCATATATCTCAATCTATTTGCAGGGATAGCTTCAGATTGTCTTTGATACAGTTGATGTTTCTCCCCTTTTGACTGCATGTCCTTCTTTTCCTTTCACATTGTGGAAGCACTCCGTGGAGTATCTGACCTGGCATAATTCCTTAATTCTACCCTCATTAGGCTCATGGGGAATATGAATGTCATTACTTGTGCATGAGTTATATCCATGGATGCTCATTAGTAATTTTTTGCAAGTCCAATAAATCTATCATCTTCTACATACCTCCACAGTAATGTTTAATGCATTCAAAGCATGTACAGTGGAGTGTAGCACACTCTTCCAGTTGCGTGAACTGCATTTTATTTGTTATTATTATGTGTCATTAGTTGATGTGGGGCCCGGACCGGAAATGGGCTTGGGGGGGGATGGGGATGAGAAAAAGTGGTAAGAAAGGGAGAAACAAATGAGGGTCGGGGGAACAAGGAAGACTGCCAAAATATAGTGGAACAAACATCTACAAGAAAAAGCAACAAAACCAACAACAACAGAAACTATATGTATATATTTATCTATACAAATGCATACATGTACATGCAAACACACTTATACATACTCATATCAACTTTACATTCAAAACTATATCCTATACTATAAACTGTATTTATGTGCACCTTATTGGGAGTATATCCGCGGGAGCTAGTGAGGGTGTGCGTGAAAACATTGTCATTAGATGTGGATTCAAGTGGGGGGTCATCACAACACCACCTCAACCCTCAACGGTAGGCAGAGAGGGGGCCCCAGCCACCACCGCATTCCATGGCCCTCAAAGCATGAAATACCCAAGGCGACGTACCCCCGGGTGAACCGCACACCAGCCCCAAGGGAAAACCAGCCAGGCTCTCTCCTTTATCTATAAGGACTGCATCGTGCGTAATGGTGCGTTAGTGCACCCTTTATGCACCTCAGCTGTGCAGCACAGTTAAATATTTAAGATTCTCCATGAATGTTTGAAGGCTGTGAACAAATGAAACCTAATGCTGTGGGAAAAGGGAGACAAGAGCTATCTACTGTACCGCAGCATGTAAAAAGAACAGTGCACAGTGACATCATGCAACATCCCTCACTCAAATGAAAAACACCGTAACAAACGAAGCGCCTTATATGGAGTGAGTCATATAGAAAAAATTTGAGATCCTGGTGATAAAGTGAACGAAAGATCAGGGAGAAGACCTTTAGCTTCTTGCACTATTTCAAGGGAGTTTGATGAGAAAACACGAGTCTAATGTAGTTGAGTTCATTAGCTTCAAAGCTAGAAGCATGCCAGCCTTATTGGTAACTGATATTAAAATAATAATTAAAATATATAAAAAAAATAACAATAAAATATATATAATAAAAGATATTGCGCTCCTACCGATAATTTCTCCATAGGAAAATCATTTTCCCCAACTTTTTTTCCATTGAGATATAATCCTCAATGTTATAATATCTCCGTTTTCAAATTTGTTTGTGCTAAATTCCCATTCTAAAGCAGACTGACTGGCAAACACATCCTCAAAACCTGTCCTGATATGAATGTTGCTCCTGACAAACTGAAATGTTTATGGTACAGTCCACTACAACCTACATGAATGCTAACATGTTTGGACTACAGGACTATAACTAGTACTTTAAACATTGCAAATTGTTTCAAAAAAGTTATGCAGGCCCTTCAGCAACCGGGAAATCTGTAAGCATATTTCTAGTTTCCAGTCTGGACAATGTGAGATGGCGGTGACCAGACCTCATTGAAATAATGATTTTTTCGGTCGCAGACGGCATGAATCCAGCGTGTGGCATACGTGCGTAAGAACTAGTCGGGCAGAATTTTTCTGAGCACGACCGAACCGAGGGACTGGTAACCGAGCCTGGACCAAACCCAGCAGTCTATATATTTTTAGCTTCATCAAGCTAAATGTTTCCAGAGTTATTTGGCTTCTCTGAGGTGCCATAATTAGTGCTAGCTTTGCTGTACTTGGCTGAGGCTTCATCCTGGTAAAGTGTCGGAGCCCTTATGTGTGTAGTATTCTTAGAGTATTTCACACAGTCTTCCCTGATGTTTCATTTGTCTCCTTTGTCACTTAACTGTTATTCAATCCCAAATAACTAATTTTGTTTGTTTTAAAAGCGGGGTTGCGCTTTTCTGTTTCCTCGCTCTGATGCCTTCATCTTTTTATTTTTAACAACTTACTGTCACGTCTCAAATATGGCAATGTTATGCTATATTGAAATAGCAATCGAATAAAGATCCTTTACCGGTCCAAGTTCAGAAGTATTTGAGACTGTATGTGTCACCTGGTGTACTTACTGAGTTAAACAGCTGTGACACAAGCATGATGCAACAGATTCCAAAAGAAAAAAACATTGTCCGGAAATTAAAATGTTCCAAAATTCAACTCGGATACAAGTTTATCCGCTGACACATTTAGTTATTTCATCTCAACGTGTCACTGCATGTAAGTTGCGTAAACACGTAAGGCTGACTGAAAAAAAATAATCACATCACCGCAGTAGCCCATAGCTGGAAATCAGAAGTGCGTCAGTAGTATTGGTAAAATGAAATGCAGGTTTAAGGATATAAAGAAACACCGAGCTATAATCTGTTCACCTGGCTGCCATCTGGCAATGGACACAGAAATATCTGCTGCTGTACCACAGGACTATGGAGCAGCTCCTTAATCTTTCACACTCTGTTTTATGGGTTGTTTGAAAAGACCAAACCTTGTATTGGTCTACGATACATTGTAGAAGGATAAATAAATAAACCTTGTCTACCATACTCACTTATTACTCAACAACAATTGCCTAAGTATGGCAGATGCTGCACATATTTTACCTCTGTTTTATCACAGCAGTTGGCCACCATGCCTGAATTAAATTCCACCTCCACCAAAATCATCAAAAGTTAATACAGATTTATGAAAGAAAACTAACTCAATAAATAAAAATCCAGAAGGTAAATTATTTGTATTACTATTGCTCCTGAACAAAGCAAAAAGGATTTATCAAAAAAAAAACAATTATAAAGTATGCAATATTTCTTACTCGATTAATCGCCAGAATGAGCGATAGATTACTCGATTACTAAAATAATCGATTACTGCAGCCCTAAAGAAAACCGTACCTTTGTTTTTGATTAGTTAGATGGATAGAAACTCTATTAATTAGACAGTCATCTGCTAGCTGGACGGCTCACGAGTCCTGTTGTGTTACAACCTGGATCAATATTTCCAATGGTAACGCTGTCATTGAGTTATTATAGTGTTTCTTGTCCTCCATACATCTAATTTCTGTACTTGCTTATCCTGCTCTGGGTTGCAGGGGGCTGGAGCCTAACCCAACTGTTACTGAACAAGAGGTGGGGCACACCCTTGTCAAGTCACCAGTTAATCACCGGGCAGATACATAGAGGCAGACAACCATTCACCATTGCATTCATACTCGCAGACAATTAAGAGACAACAATTCACCTACATCACATGTTTTTGTTGTAGAAAGTGTTGGAGAAAGCCGTAGTACCTGGAAAAAAACCCATGCAAACATGAGAAAACATGAAAAGTCAACATAGAAAGGCCCCAAGGCCACAGCAGCAGGACCTTCTCGCTGTGAGGTAACAATGCTGCCCACCATGACACCGTGCTGCCCTTGTCCTACTTGGTAATCGAAACATTGAACACACCGTAGGTTCTTGTCCCAGTACTCGTCCAGTACTATCTTAGAAGGGGTTCATTTTTGTAGCTGTATAACACCAGGCTGAAACTAGAAACTGATAAGGTTGTTTAGTGCAAAGAGGAATCTGAGTCTGATTAACACAGAGGAGCAGTGCCAGTATTTTCATTCTTCAGAAGCTGATTTTATCCATGCTGGAGTCCCCTCTAATCCGCTGACGTTAACATGTTTCTGCTCAGATGTTCTTTGGTGTTTTTAAATCCACATACACACTTACTGTCTGGCTGTCTGTGACTGTTTTAATGAGATTACAGGCACCTCAGCTGCCCTGTCCCCATAAAACTAAAGCTGGGTCTATATTCTGTTAATGCAATCCAAACTGATCTGATGCCATGCCAAGTAATCGTCAAAGCTGAGTCTTACCTACATTATGGACGATACAGGTGAGATTCAGCTTTGACAGTACTAGATGATATAAAATGACAGGTTAGTAAAGGCTGACCAGCTTTTACCAATAAACATAAAATCTTTTTATCTGTGATTTATTTTATACCAACCGCCTTAATGTTATTACAAAGGTTGTCTGTATAAGTGTTGATTTTTAATTTTTAATTATGGGAGTCTTTTTTCCACTACACAGTGTTAGCATGGATTCCATAACATGCCTGGACTCGCATTATTACGTTATCTGTGTCCTGAAATTTTTAATAATTATGAAACATTAGCAGGGGCCAGCAAACATGAAAAACATTTGTGGGATGACTTTCTTGTTAACCAGAACAGAATTGTGAGAACTTGTCCACCAGGAAACACAATTCAGATCGGGTATTTAGATAATATGAGTGGAAATTACCAACAACATTTTTTTCAAACATTCTTGCCCCCTTTTAAACCATAATTACACGGCCAGCTTAACTCCGTGCCCAATTTAACCAAGTATCTTTGTGACAATATATTATGGCTGCCCATTTGCAAAAGCTAATTTCCCAAAAATTTGTGATATTAGATCTACAAGACAATATTTATATCCCTGAAAAGGGGATATTCTGGAATTGTCATCAGCGCCACTGCAGATCCTCCATGTAAACGCAATAAATTAAACTATTTTATGGATCATTTGCAAATTTCATGCCCACATAGACCTTAGGGTGAGGGCTCTTTGGGGGGCTGGGGTATGGCTTGTACTAGGCAGGCGATTGGGGGCTTTTCAAGAATATATCCTCTTTGTTTTATTCAGAATCGTGAAATAATCAGAAACTATTGATACTTAACAGAACAGGGGTTTTGCTGAGTCACCAACTGAAGTCTCTGTCCTCTCAACAGCTAAGAACCTTATCTTGTGTTCTTAAAGGGTGTGTCACGATGAGTAACTACTAAATCTGTGTGGATGCATTTGTGAGGGAGATGGGGATAGAAACCAGGCTTTTTGCCAGTTTTGTCATGCCCACATTGTCAAGACAAGTCAAGCTGATGGGGCGATGGCCTTTCCTCCTCTGTATTCCCTTCGTTTTTTTGCAATGGTGTTGTGTGTGTGTGTGTGTGTGTGTGTGTGCGCGCTCTATGCTCTCTGATGCAGTCACAGCCCTTCCACGTTGACTTTCAGCGCAGACAAGCATCCTCAAACACACATCTTACCGTCTGTAGACAAGTTGCATCATGGTCTTCATATCTCATCCCTCCACCCCGTCTGTCTCTTGGAGTCTCTCTACCATCCAAAAACACAGGAATCCCATGTGTCTTCATCTTCCTCCTCTATGGCAGTGCTCCATGATTTTTCTGTATTTTGTATTCGCAAGGATGTCAAGCTTACATTTCTAATTTCTTTTTTGTCTCTCTGTTGGTCTTTCTCACCATTAACCTCTTCCTCATCAGGTCACAGGGCAAAAAGTGTTGAGTATATTTTTTATTTAGACTTGTTGGTAAGATTATCATGCTTAAGAAACTCTTGTTGAAGATTAATTGTTTTTGTTTATGGTAAAGTAGATGCACGCATTTTAAACATGGCGTTTTAAAACAAAAATCTCCAGTCCATCGAAGCATTCCCATGGGTTGAGGGAGAATGTAGTAGACACTTTTTTGATGTAGCTGATGCCACAAAAAAAAAATTTAATTCAGAAAAGGAAATTTTTTCGTGCGTAATTACTCAGCCCATGTCCTATCTCTGGCAAAGATTGATTTATTTAAAAAAAAATTAATTAGACATATACTGATTGGCATATATTTAATTTTTCATCTTCAATTAATGAAAAGTTACAAAAATGCTTTTGGCTGTGATTCAGGATACAATTATATAGTTTTAATGCTCAATAATAAAATAAAAATGTCTGCACTTTCTTCTCTCCCGTCTCCCACCCGTGTGGTTGAAAGAGAATCATAGTTTGATTTATTCAATTCTAATGAGAGACTACATTTTCATGCAAGACACTGTCACTGTTTCAGCTCTAATATCTTTTCAAGCACAAGATGCACAGAGATTTTATTATATCCCTAAAAGATGTCGGGGTTGTTATGGAATGGTCGTTGACCCGCAGTGTCTGCCTCAGAAGCTTTCGAACATAACGTCACATTTAATTTGAGGAGTTGAGGAGATTGCTTGTACAACGCAGGGGATTGGGGGATTTTTGCGGGGTATAGCTTGTTGTTGGGAACAACAGGAGGCTTAGTTTATTTTATTTCTTTCAGAAGTACATAAAAGTATAAATACTAACAATAACAGTGAAAATTTGATAAAAATGTCATTTCATGTCTGAGACCTGAATATGAAACCAGCTGAATGTGCAGCAGCGACAGGCAGATCCTGTGTAGGCTCTCGCGTAACATGTTGACGCCCTCCAATGTTTGTGATTAACATTTATTTTCGCGGGGACATAATTGGAATTGTTTCCAACATTGTGCTGATATTCCATACAGTCAATTTTTTTTTTACAAATTAAATTATATTTTTGTTTTGACAGAAAGCGAACTGTACCTAACTCTATAATGAGGGTTGATTTAAAATTTACAAGGAGTTTGTGCTATTTCCTCAAGATGGAAGTACATGCATGACTTTGGTGTTAGAGGTTCTGCAGTCCTACATACAAGAATTATTTCCTGTGCAGAATCAAGGGTCCATCCACTTGCCACCTGCTGTTTGACCGACAGGTTGGCCTTTAGACTCCTCAAACACCTGCAGAGGGACATAAAAGCCTCTGCCTCCAAACAGGAGAGAGAATACAAAGCGAGGAGTGGACTGGCCGCATGCCAGCAGTTTCATTTGATCACGTTGGCATAACAACATTAAAGTTCTGTTAAAACTCTCAAATACTGCCACAAAAAGTTCATGGCTCAAGAAGTCAAAAACTGAGGTCCTTCTGTTCAGCCCCCCAGACCTGACCAGTGATTTGAAAAAGAATCCACTTGTACTCCAAAATTAAGTATTCTGCCTTCAGTGTCGACTGTCATCTTTCTTTAGAAACACAAATCACAAAGCTTTTTTAAAATCTTTTTTTCAACTCAGAAATATTGCAAAAGTTAAATGTTTTTTATCTGAAGCAGACCTTGCAGACCAGAAAAAAGTCATCAATGCTTTTGTCTCGTCTGGATTATTGTTATTGCATAGTTCAGCCCCAAGTCCAGCTACAACTTCTTCAAAACGGGCTTCTAGACTTTTAACTGATTCCGAGAGACGTGATCGTATAACTCCAATCCTTGCAGCGCTGCACTGGCTACCAGTCTCCTCAGGCAGGACCCTTCTCAGTGTTCCCCCAGCCTCCTTTACTACAAAAGGGGAGCAGGAGATTTCCTGTAGAGATCCACAGCTGTGGAATTCGCAGCTTGAGAAATTAGGTTGGCAAAGTCAGTTCCCCCTTTCAAGTCGTTGTGATAAACTGATAACATGCATCTGTATAGCAGGCGGCTGGAGGCTAAAGTTGTCCTCTGCTGGTCCAGCAAACAGCCATAAAAAGAATCAGTCATCTGAAAAGAGCAAGTTGTCTTTCTTAGCTCTGACATCTTCGTTTTCATATCCGTCTTTCCCCACATAACGTTAATGCTACTAGCCAAATGTTGGCAGCAGGTTAAAGCTGCTGGTCACAACTTGAAGGCTGATCTTGTTGGACTTGTTGTTGAATTTAATTAACCAGAAATCAAGCAGCTTTACTCATAGCACCCTTAATTAGGCCCCTGACAGCAAGTGTATATCCCCGCTAAGCCCCCAAAACCCCTGCGTTGTGCAAGCAGTCCCCATGACTGAACTCCTCAAATTAAATGCGACTCATTCATAATCTCAAACAGTCCATATTGAACCAACCTAACTATTTCTATGAAGTCAACAATATGCTCTTAGATGAGATCCCACAAGTGACCCAATAATGAAGATGAATACAGTTAACTAGTTTTTCTGAGCTCGGTAATAAAACAAGACAGATTTGGACTTATGGTTGGCAGGTTACGGAGAGGAAACTGTTTTCCACAAAAAGTTCCCCTTAATGAGTAAAATATGAATGATTATAGTGAAATATATATACAAGTTAGATTTCACTGCAATTCAAATGCACTAAATTTGTACTAAATTGTATTAATGTCTGAGAATTTAGCTCCCCCTAGTATTGTAAATATGCAACTGTCCTTTCCCAAAAGCAATCCAGTTCTTCCTCGCAATAACGCCTATTGGGGTTATTAAATTTGAAATCGATCCATAACATTTTTGAGTTATTGCGTTAACATGAACTGCGGACACAGACATGTTGACGATTCCATAATACTCCCAACTTTTCAGAGCTATCATTATTAAATTGCCGGGCTTGGTCTTGTCTGTACAGATGGACTATCCACAACTGCTCATGTTTAGACCCAAAACATTTTCAACACTTCAACATGTTACAACAGAAAGCGCTCATGGTATAATTGCACTGAGCGCCATCTTAGTTCTAGTCCAGGCCAGTCAAAGCTCTTCATTCTTCGAGAGCTTAATCAAAATAGATTCTTTCTGCACTAATGTAATGTCACTTTTTTTTTTATGTGACAATGGTATAATGAATAATATTTCCTGTCTGTCCCCAACAGGACGAGACAGGAGCCTATGTGATTGACAGAGACCCGACCTACTTTGGTCCCATCCTCAACTACTTGCGGCATGGAAAACTGGTCTTCAACAAGGAGCTGGCTGAAGAAGGTGTTTAATATGCTTTGACTCGACTCACACAGGTCCTGAGCTCACGGCTTTTCTTGTTGGGCAGGTGAAAATAAGGAAATGGCCAGAAAATGTGCCTTCTTACTGCTCCTTGTGATGTCCAAAAGTATAGGGCAAGCCCTCTTAACATTCACTCGCTAGACTGGATATTGATTACAGATATCTACTACTTCATTTTGTAAAGAAGCCAATTGTAATTGTAACATATCTTGCTTAGTTGTAATTCCAGTTGCATATATCTAAATTTGAACTCTGATAAGTCATAATGCAAATTCAAGACATCTACATGGTTGTTTTTAGATAAGCTAAATTTAGCTTTGACTATTCTGAATGACGTTAGAGATATCTTAAACTGGAATTATGACTAGAAACACCAAAGTTATAGATATCTACAATCAGACTTTTGACCAGGTGAAATGATGTTGCAGTCAGTTGGTTCTTGCTTTGCTCCCATTTTTTTTGTGGCCCATTTTTCTCTAGTGGTTTTCAAATGCACGAGAAGTGCTTTATAAATAAAGTTTGACCGATTGATCGATTTCACTATTTTTCAGAAGTATCAAATGTTGCTTGTTCTGTACCAGCTTCTTAAAATATAAGGATTTGCAGCGTTTATTGCACACAGATTATTTTTTACAATCATCACAAATCTTCCAATAACGATTGTGAAATGAAAACAGCCCTACTCTTGTCTGAATGCAGTTTGGGGTGTGGATGTAGGGTTTTAGTTCATCTGGTAGTTGCTGTTACGACTTAATAAACGCTTGTGTTTTTTGTTTTTCAAGGAGTACTGGAGGAGGCTGAGTTTTACAACATCACCCCTCTGATCAAACTGATCAAGGAGAGGATTGTGGACAGGGACTCCAAAGCCACACAGGTAAACAGAACACGTCCAGGTGCTTTTTCCTACTCATTTCTGCTCTTGGGTATAAAATTCAAACACAGATCCCTTCAGCCACTGCTGTCAATTCCCACACCTCTTCACATGTTTTGAGTCTAGCAGTTTTGACACGTCCTGTATGGTGGTAGATGTTTTTAATTTCACCCTTTGGTGCTTCTCTAAAGAGAGCCCTGCTGTACATCATGTTCATCTTTTGTTTTGTTTTCTCATGCTGGTTGCTTTCATTCTTATGTAATCCCATTGCTTTTCCAAACAGACTCTTACTGTCCTGCGTTCTGCTTCACTTTATAGAACACGTAGAACTGTTTGCCCACACAATACAGTGCTAATATATCAAAACAGATATGCTGGTTTTGTAGCTAGCTCAGGACTATGATATGTATTATTTTTATCTCTCTGCGATCATTTTTGGTGTCCACCACATCCAAGTCAAAGGTTTGGTCAAGGCAGATAAATAGGTTTTTCAAAGTGTTACCTAGGATCACTTTTTTAAATGTTCATTAATCAAATAGTCACTTTGAGCGAAGCAGTGTAAAAACTGGAACAGGATAAGTTTTCCTGTTGCTTTTTTCTTGTGTGTATCATTTGATAAAGTGTCTTTTTATCCATCGCTCGTCTCCTTAAACCCCATCTCCCCTCTTTCCTCAGCAGGTGCCCCCTAAACATGTCTACCGAGTGCTGCAGTGCCAGGAGGAGGAGTTGACCCAGATGGTCTCCACAATGTCGGACGGCTGGAAGTTTGAGCAGGTCAGCGTGCGCACCTGCAGAAAGCCCCGCAGCGGACTGCTCTGGACTGTGGGTTGGACTCACGCTGCTGCTGACCCTTTAATCTCAAACCTTGGCCTGACTTCCCTGGCCCTCACCTGTGTCTTGCTATTTTCTACTCCCAAATGAGATTAGGACTCCAGCAATACATTATTACCTCATTTACATACCTTGATAAGCGCCAGTCTAAGGACTATGTGGTTGCTCCACTGACAGTCCCGATATGTCAAATTTCAAGATTCTCATTATTATCATTATTCGCACTAAATACTTTACAAGCCAACATCGTATCAACACAGACACAGCAGCAGAAATTTAACATTTTCCTTCCAAAATAAATGGACCTTGACCCAGGATCATTTCTAGTGATAGTCCAGGAGTGATGCCAACTGCACAAAAACCATTGTGTTTAGTTACCGCTGTCGGTGACTATCAAGTGTGCGTGAATCTGGTCTTCTATACATTACAGGACTTAAACACGTTGAAAAGAAATGTGTTCACATTGTGAGCCACAAATGTAAATACATCAAACTAATTCGTCAGTTTTCGCTATCTCTGGTGGGTGCATAAAATGTCACATGTCTGAGGGACTCCTCCCACTACAAACACTTTCTTTTGGTAATGTGGCAACATTTTAGATCACAAACACTCTTTTTTTACATATTTTATGCAACAGTGCCAAAACAAAAAGCCCCAGTTGAATCGTCCTAAAAAATCATTTGCAGTTTTGTTAATATTCCGAGCAAGATAAGATATTTTTTTAGTTATCAAAGGAGGTGCTTTGTAATTATGACATTTATGACATTTTAAATAGGAAATGGAAAACCTGGCGTTTTACTTTGAGTGGCTTTAAATTGTGCCCACGTCTAGCAATCAACCCCCCACTGCTTTGGCACTATCCTCCCCTGCATGCTGCACAGCTATGATCTCTACTGTTTCCTGCTGTTGCTGATCCACGGTTGTTTTGCTTTTGTCCAATTTAAAGAGGCCTCTTGTGGGATTCACTTCTGCCCCCGCCTCGCCCTCACACACCATGCATGAGACGTCTGGGATCTCAGCTACTTAATCAGTCACTTAATCTCTCCTGCTTTTCTGTTGTCTCTGCAGAAATATCAAATCCCTCCAAACAAAAGTGGTCTCTTTCCCTCTTTCCACTGTGTATCTTTCTGTATTTGTGTCCCTGTCTTTTTTTAGATGGTGAACATCGGCTCATCCTACAGCTATGGAACAGAAGACCAGGCTGAGTTCTTGTGTGTCGTGTCCAAGGAGCTCCACACTCCTGGTTCTGGACTGGCAACGGAGCAGAGTCATAAAACCAAGGTGGCTCTCTCTGTTTTTTCTCACAAACACACAAGAATAAATGTCAACTTTTGCTTTATCCCTAAGCTGTCAGGATGTGTCCATGAGAGGTCCTGTCCGTATTTTGTGTGTGGATTTATATCCCCGAACAGTTGAGGATATTATTGAATCGTCATTGCTGCAGTAGATCCATTGTGTTAACGGTAAAACCCCAAAATTATAGCATGGATTAATTTCAAATTATATACTTTCACAGATCCTGGTGTATGGAAGAATTTGATTGATTTTGGGATAGGTTGGTTGCATATTTGCACCACTAGGGGGAGCTTTATAGCCAAAATCACAGTTTTTGGGCTACAATCTCTCAACCGTCTGATTTAGTCCAAGTATGGTGAATATGAATGGACTCGTGGAGATCTATACTGTAAATTTCATGTTTTACTTTTATAGTTTATGTTTTCCTCAATAGGGGGAGTTCTTCTTTGTACAAAAAAACACTGTTTTTCGGACATAAGTTTCTAACTTTTGTTCTGACAACCGATTCCTGGAGATCCAAATAGTGTTTGTCATATTTCACTATAGTTGTTCATATTTAACTCACAAGGGAGTTTTTTTTTTGTTGTTGCAAAATCAGTATTTTGACTGTTACTTCATAACCATATGTCCGATTATGTCCAATCATAAGTTCTATTCTGTCTAAATTTAGCTTGTGTGAATTAACATTCTTTCTGGAATGTAATTTGAGCTAAATCAGGGATAGTGCTTGTGCAACACAGGGGCTTTTTGGAGATATACCCTTGCTGTTAGGGACGACAGTAAAGGCCTAATTCTTTTTTTTTGTGTGGTGTGAGTGAAAGAAAAGGGGGTATCTACTCCCAAGGAAGCAGTTGTGAGTTTGTTCTGATCCTGCACTGTCCACCGAAAAGCGCCACACGCTCTCATTCCCACCATCATTCACACTGCTCTGCCTCTCTTTTTATAAATCTCTCATTTAGTCGCTCTCTCACTCTTTCTCTATGTTTTTCCCTATTTCACCTGGATATATAAACATATGTCTGTATGTCTCCACTCACTGACACATATCAACACCCTCATTTTTGTCATTTTCTGTCTTGTCTTTTTTTTTGTTATTGTTTTTTACTTTTTGTTTCCCCCTTCGCCCTACATGCTGAATGAAGCCGGCGGAGATGCAGGAGGAGGGAGCTGCGAAGGATAAGGAAGAGGAGGAGGAGGAGGAGGAGGAGGAGGAGGAGGGAGGGAGAGATACCACACCAAATGAGTGGCTTAGAGAATAAGGGAGTCATGTTCTTTTTATCCCAAGTAAGGCTGGAAGTGGTGAGGAACTGTGTGATTGACGTGCTGCTAGGTAGATCTTAGAGTATGTGTTTGTTTGTGTGAGTGTGTGTGTTTGTGTGTGTGTGTGTGTGTGTGTGCGTGTGTGTGTGTGTGTGTGTGTGACTTCTGTAGAGATTATTGATGGCTCATGGCTCAGCATTGAGTCTGACCTCAAAGCTTCCCGGTTGTTTCAGGAAACTTGATATATACTGCAAACAGTAGATATTAGATAGATAAATCTAACAGAAAAAATGCAAATGGCATTGACAACCTGAAAAAATACTGAAAATTTCAGATGGTCAGATGAGGCTGATGTATCACAGTGAGACTCATGGGAAATGTTTTCCTTGCCAGCAAAATAAGTATATAAAATACTCCGACACTGAGATGGGCCACCACAGACAAAAAGCAATAAAAACGTATTACCATTGAAGGTAGTAACATAAGCACCCAAAATGAGCTAAAGGCTTAAAATACCTTTCATACTTAAAATAGCTGTACAAACCTAAAATATCCTTCAAAGATAAGAATAACCATGCATCCTTAAAATAAGTGTACAAGCTTAAAATCAGATTATGTGCTTAAAATAACCACATAGGTCAGGATCCTCAATTCCAACTTTAAGAACCACAGCAGCTGCAGATACAAAAGGAATGTCTTGCATAACTATATACGTATCAAAAGTATTTGATGTGGAGGAGAAAAAATGCCTCTGAAAAAAACTCTCCAGGCCTACTAAAGCAAGAAGAAGGAAAACAGTTCTCAGCATTATTTCTGTCAAAACAAGACAGTTTACTGATACTGACGATTTCTGCTGATTAGCCAGAATGATTCGGAGTGAACTCCATCTATTAAAAAGTATAATCATGTATCGTATTTTCTGCTATAATATTTTAAGTCCCAGAACATTTCCAACAGTTAACTGTTGCTGCAAAATGATTCAGTCATTAAAAAGACTTTAAAAAGTCCTGTGACTGCTGAAAATGTATCTTCTGTTGATAAATTGTTCTATTGGTAATTGGAGGAAAATGTTCTTGTGCTTTTTTGTACTTAATTAAATACATAAACTATGAATAATGAATAAAAGGTTTGTTTCACTTGTAATAAGTAAAGAAAAATCTGCCAATATAACAAGTGCAAATTTGCTTGCTTAAATTTTTTTAAATAATCTGTGATAATTAGATAAAGGAGATCCGGAAATTAGCTGGGAATAATAATAAATAAATAAATCATTTTAAACCATATTTTACTAATATTAGGATGTGTTGTGTCTCAGAATGAACCAATGATCAAAAACCTCCATCTTTTTGCAAGATGGCGCTGCATGATTGGCTGCATTGAGATGCTTTGACTAGAAATTGTACTTGGTAAGATTTTGAGTTTTTGTAGTGCACATAATAGAACCATGAAGCCAAACAAACAATGAAGGTAGATGTGAAACCAGCACACATTGAAGTCATGTAATTTGGTTCATGTGTATTTTTCTGTTGATATTTCCAGCCATGATTCGTGTCATTTATTCTCATTCTATTAACATTCTCATCATCATCACTCTCATCTTAGCCAGATAGTGTAAGATTTGTATAGATCTAGATTGATATGGATCTAAAATGTCCTGATGTGTGTTTTCTTTTATTTCCACAGCTTTTCCAGCTCCATGGGACTCGGATGTAGAGATCAAAAGGATTAGATCACAAGGAAAAGTTATTTTTCTAGGCCTACTGTGACATACTGTACATGGTGTATCTGTGTGTTGCGTCATCAAGACAGACTTATATCATTCCGACCAGTTTGTTATAAAAAATGCCCGATGACCAAAAAGAAGAAAAACACTAAAAGAAGCTAGTCCCCGCAATAATATAAGTTATTTTGAGTCAAACGGATTCTATTCCCTGAAGTAATCATGCATTGGTGTACGCCAATGATATTCTGCCAAGGGAAGTAGTGGAGCTATAAATTCTAACCAAAGATCCAGACCGAAGCTGGTTGATCCAAGATGCTCAACCAAAACATGGCAGAGAATCCAACAGGAAGATAACTGACTGGCTCTCGTTACTCAAAGAAAACCAAGGACAAGATGTCAAAATCCTTTGTGCCAGGAAGGGGCGGGGTTAGAATGGACATGGAGCAAGACCGACTGATCTACTGTTGAGTGAGAATATTAGTAGATGAAAAGCCGTGGAAATTTGGAAAACATCGTTTGTGATGTAACTCAGGGTCAAAAAATCACCCTGGCCGGGATCCAGCGCCGGCTGACAGAGTGCTGCTGGTGAGTTAGGATGGGCTCTAATGGAGGAGTCACACAGGGAACAAAGGGTTCAAACTGAGAAGAGAGAGTGAGACGGCAGAGTGAGGCGTATTTTACTGTGTAATAGTGATAGTCACACACTCTCTGATTGTCCTTGTTAAAATAAGGAACAGGGAATAATCACTGTTGTCAGTTCTGCTGCAGCGCAGGTTTACGAGAGGGGATTTTAAAAAAAAGAAAGATCAGGGAATGGATGCGTCTTTCCGGTGTATTTGTTTTTTGTGCATCAACCCAAAACATATAATGTTTTAGGATCATTTAATCAACATTTTAATGATCAACATTTTAAATTTGTAGGATCCATAAAGGGAGCACAAATTAAATTTCAATGCGAATTGACTAATCTCAGTTACACCGATTTCTTTTGGCCATGTCATAACAACGTGCTTTTGCTAACATTTTCATCAGAGCACAAAAGGAGACTGGAGTTCAGACCGTTCATAAAGCGGTACCTTCTGAGGTCACAAGAGTTCTATGAGCCTGGTTGGTTTTGATCCTCTGTTGAGAGAATATTTGTGACATGTCCACGTGATTTGGCGTGGTTTGTTGTCTTTTTGTTTTTGTCACTTTGCCCATCATTCCAGATCAGAAGTATAGTTACATTGTTTCTATTAAAAGAATAAAATAACTGAAGTGTTTAGCTGACATCACTCAAACAGGAGTAATTAGTGTACTTGTCTTGACTCATGATACCAATAAAAGAGCATTTGGTTTGATAAATCAGATAGTTAATTGTTCATACAGTATATATACTTTGGAGTTGGGTTACAAATTGAAAATGTAATTTTATTATATTTGAACTTTGTCACAGGACAATACGATACAACTTTATTGTCAGTTTACACTCAAATTCCTTTTGCATCCTTGGGCAGTTCCATTTGAGATATTTACGTTCAGACACATTAGGAAACTTTCATGAACATTCAAAGCAACAACAGTCAATCGTGCATTTGGATTCAGAGCTCTGTCGTCAGAGCACGGATTTTTGTTATTCAACAGGATCGAGTGATTTATGAATGAGGGCTTCGGCCTGCTGCGTTTAGATTGATGGGTTCCAAATAACCTCTTTGAGGGCAGAAGATTCAAGAAGTTAAAATGTGACATGCACAGTAAAAAAAAAAACAGCAGTTTACACCAAGAAATTAAATCATCTCCTTTCCCACAAAACAATAACAGCAATAATAAAAAATATTATAAAAACTTTGTCCTATGCTGTCGTCCATGACAGTAAAGTTATTATTATTATTATTATTATTATATCACTGAAAAGCCCCCAATCCCCAGCGTTGTACAAGCAGTCCTGATTGCAGTCCTCATTTTTAAAAGTCATTTTTATGTCTGACATTGTTTTGGTGAAAAACACACTCCCCCACTTGAGTAAAATATGACTTATTAGAGTAAAACACAATTTACAAGAGAGATCTCCTCGAGTCTATACATATGCACCAAGTTCGGACCAAATCAGACCAAGAGTTCAGAAATTCTGTCTGAAAACCTCTGGAGATAAAGCTCCCACTAGTGGCAGAAATATGCAACTGACCTTACCCCCCAAATCAATCCAGTTCTTCCTTGCACTAAGGTTTATGTTCGTATGAAATAATAAAATGATCCATGATATAGTTTCTATTATGGTGTTAACACAAAGGATTTCCAAGCGGCGGCAACGACGATTCCCTTATATCCCCAACTTTTCAGGGACATAATTCAAATGCAGAAACAAAAAATAAGTTAAAAACCTGAGTTTTAAAACTTGAGTTTAAAATGTAAGATGCTCTTTGCCTCATGCAAGTATTGCAAATAAACCTTAGTAAAAAGTAAAGCACACTAGCAGATAAAAAGTGAAGCACGGTTGAGCTGGCAGTTAGTGGGAGTGTTGGGATGGGAGGGTAAGGGGCCTGTATTGATTATAATTCAGCAGTCTGATGGTGGTGGTCTGCTGCTTAGAAGCTGCCTGTGAGTCATGTCCTTGATTTAACACTACTGCAGTGCCTCCCTGAGGGCAGGAGTGTGAAGAGACTGTTCTGTCCTTGAAGAGGGTGTAGCCCCTCATGATCACCCTGGGGGGTGTAAATGTCCAGAAGTGGTGGGAAGGCTGCTCCAGAGATGAACGGTGCAGTTTTTAGGTCCCACTGGAGAGTTCTCCTGTCATGAGCAGTCCAGTTCGCATACCACACTGTGGATACTGGTTGACATGTAGAATCTTCTCAGCCTTCTATGAAGTTGGGTAACGAAACATCCTGGCTGATACTTCTTGCCTCAAGCTGAGGCAAGAAGTAGTTCTAAGACGTCTGCTGAGTTCTAAGACGTCTGCAGCCACGTAAAGTGTCTGCTCCTAGTTTAAGTCTGATCTTCCCAGGTTGCTGTTCCGATCCTGTGTTCCACTAACTGACCATCAGCACACTAGTCTTGAAACAAAAATGAACTGGAGCTGTTCTACAGGCGATTAGCTGCTCCAGTCACACCACAAGACAATCAAGAAAATAATTAACATCAACAGTTGGTGACTTAACATATTGAAAATTAAAAATCTAAAAAAAAAGAACAGGCTTCAAATATAAATTTTCTTTGTGCATTTAATGATCTATCTTCCATTTCAAGTGTAAAATACAAACTTTCGACCTTGAAGATACACAATACAATAAGAAGGGTATTAATCATATTGCTTTAAATCATTTCAGGGATATTAGCAGGAAGGTGAAGACTGAAAGATCCAGATTTATTATAACAACTATTTGTTACTTCAACTCTTTCTAACGTGGATCATTTGGTGCCTTGAGTTAGAGCAGCGAAACTGACGTGTCAGAAGACCAACATGTCAAAAATAGTGGTGGATATTACATGTATTTTTTAAATAGCTGTGTTATTACTTTCGTTTTACTGTATGAATGGATACTTTACACTGAGAGTCAAGGTTTAGAATTGGTGTCATTTTTGTTATGGTGCATATTTGCCCTGAGGATTTTTTTTATTTTTCCTGAGATGTTGGAGTAGAGATAAAGAAAGCACACATGCACAATGCATCTGCATGCGTGACTTGAAGCTGTTTAATGCAATCCTTGTTGAAGGCTCATATTTTGTATGAAATTTGAATGCCTTTTTCTTTTTGTACATTTGGTTGTCTAATTTATTTTTGAAGTTTCTCTCTGACAGTAGAGTTTAGTTTTCCTCTTGAATGAATATGTTAATATTTGGCCAGTCTTATAAAGCACTATTTGCATGCCCAATTTCCTTGTTTGGTATGCTGGATTCACTATTGAATTAAAAAAATTTTGTACACTTCATTTGTCAAATGGTTTCTGCTATGAAGTTGATTTTACATTCGTAGATGGAACATAATATTCATTACCGTTATTTCAGAATTCTGTACAAACATGAGAAACAAATCTGACATGCAGCCGTGGATAGAAAACCATTTTTATCTGATGCCGGAGTTTCTTTTTTTCCGCGGTTGTCCATTGAGCCTCAGACAAACCTACAGGTCTCAAGAAATGCTGTGATTTTTATTCCACTGATCTGATTCCACTAATTGCATTCTCAACAATATGACAGGAGGCAAATAGTTTTATTTGAATTTAATGGAAAGAATGTCACCGTTCTCAAAAATAAATATTTTCCTTTGATTTAAAATACCGTTTTGAGAGTCTTACTTTTAGAGGATGATATAACAGTTACATGGTGGTAATAAGGCTCACGGTCCATTGTTGTATGGTCTTAATGTTTTGGGTTTCCTGTCCGATATCTAAATAGAGACATTTTTTGATAATCATCGTCTTTTCAGTTGAACTGCTGGAGGCTGGGAGGATCAACATTTAGTTTTATAATGTGTGCACATACACAAAGAAATGACAATAAACAATATCTTGAACACATGAGAATATTCAATATCACTATCAGTTATACGGCGGACAGTTACGGCCTGTGGACTAAACCCTCATCGGTTTAAATATACTTCTAAAGCTCCAAAAAAGACGCCACTGAAGGTCAGAAGCAGTTGTTACCAGATAATCAAGCGTGTAAAAAATAAATATGCATCTAATATAGCCGGTGCAAGAAT
This sequence comes from Lophius piscatorius, assembly GCA_009660295.1. NCBI lineage: Eukaryota > Metazoa > Chordata > Actinopteri > Lophiiformes > Lophiidae > Lophius > Lophius piscatorius. The sequence continues at coordinate 74,190 of VRLP01002846.1, forward strand.
GAACATACAGTAAATACAAACAGTGAAAATCTGTCAAATTTAGTTTTCCTAAAATTGATTCTAAATTGAAGGAAGTTCCAATGAGTGTCTGACAAAAACTATTGCGATTACAATAGTATAATAGAAGTTAAATTGTTGTTTGTTTTGTTTCTTTAATTACTTATGATCTAACTGTAGGAGGTGGAGCAAGACGACCGCCGTAACTTTTCGAAATCGCTCAAAAAGAAAACTTATGATCTGTGAAAACCAGATGATGTGATAAATATAAAGATCCACAAGGAATAACTTAAATGTAACATATTTACATCATAATTGAATGTGGGTATTGTTAAATGTTTCAGATACCAATTTATCACAAACTGTCTTCCTAAAACTGACTAAAGTAGATTATTTTTTCCTTTCAAAACTGGTTTGTGTCTTAAATTCTTTTCGTTCACCTCCACGAAAGGAGGTGAACGCTCCATCACCAGCTGTCTCTTTCCTGCTCCAGCTGTTTTTGGTTAGTTTCTCCATTTCGGCATGTTGCTAACATCACATGAGAAAAAGCTGGACATAAATCAGTTGAGTGAGCAGCTCTAATCTGTCTGCCTGACTCATGCCAAAACCCTCCACGAAGTTTTGTGAATTTAAGTTCTGTTTTCTTCTGTTACGAAAGAAAATGCTTGCGGATCCGGCCCTCAATCTTAAACTGACCTGGGATTAAGTAGCTTTTTGACTGACTCGTCCTCGACCCCTCAACAAACTCTTACACAGATTGGTTCACCAATTAGTTTTTACTTCTTACAAACAAGTTAACTGAAGCCTTCCTATATTAAACGTAGCCTTCGGTTCAAGAACAGGCAGTTGTTTTTTTTATAATCGTTTTGATGAATTAGTAAATCAATGGATCAATAAATTCAGATAATGTCACCACATTATCTGCTCCATTTTGTTACTTCCTGTTCAAAATGGAGCAAAATGAATAAAGACTGAGGCAGGAATGACAATAATGTCAGCTGCTTATCAGAAATCTTAAAACACTAAAACCTCAAGAATTCATGCAATCATGTAGAATCCTAACCAACCAAGAGAACCGGATCACATTCAGGTAGTCGAGCTCACTGAGACTTTTATGTCCTCGTGAGTTTTGATTTTGATGAAGGTCCTTTCCTTCGTCGCTGTGGTTACTTCACTCTCGCTCCTGGTGTCAACGGTCAGATTGTGAAAGTCTACAGTCATCTTGTCCTACAGGAAGGTACTGAGGGTGTTGTCCACAGTGGCCATGTGTAAGTACTCTGGATGGCCGCCGTCAGACTCCACATTGGATTTGTGGTCCTTGTTCTCCTCCTTGCTTTGGCTCAAGAGCGGCTTCTTCCTCCTAACAGACCCTCGAGAGCGGCGCTCCAGACACTCTAGGATCATGTGGGCGAGTTCCTGCTGGAGCCGCTGAAAGTTCTCCCTGAAAAAGCAGGAACCCGGTTTAAGTTTGAAGCACCCCGTGAAACTTGGTGTAAAAGTAGGAACAAATAAAACAAAGACAGTTGAAAAGTGAACAGCTTAACATTTAGTTGCATTTACTGCTGCATCAGCTCACCCCTCCATGTCCAAAGATCTGTGGTCGCCCACAAGTAAAGATCTTTGTCAATAACCACATCAAGTATTCTGTCAAGCTTTTAGGTTCCTAGAGATATATTTTATTTACAATTCTATTTAGGTATTTACTCTGTTAAACTATAGATCAAAGCTCAAACACAAGATAATCAATAATATTATTTGTTCCGCGTTGTGGTTGAGTTGACAGTCACAATGGTTCCATCACAATTTTGACAAATGGAGGCAAATACTTTGGAAGAAAAAGCTATCAAACGTGTGAAACCTCGCCTTCATAGAAGGTAAACATGAGGAAACAACTCGTGATACCCTTGAAAGGCCAACTGAAAACACTTTCAAGTAAAAAAAAAAACAGGCCTATATTTTGTCTCAAAAGAAAAAGAATCTTGTCGAACAGGATTCACATTAGAAACGTAATCTTATTTTGAGAAATGATAAATTTTATACCCTGCACCTTTTCAACCAACCATTAATCTACCTCACTACACACCATGTGTTTATCTGATGGTACATCCACTGACTACACACCGTGCGTGTTCCTCAAATAACACCCTTGCACATCTGCAACTGGACTTATTTAAATTCAGATTTACTTATGCCATTGGAGATCAGACTCTTTCCCCTTTATTCTAATGTACATGTGTATTTTCTATTTCTTTATTTTCTGTCCTGTGTATGTATATATATGTATATATATATATATGTATATAAAACATATTAATATGTATATAAAACATTTGTATATATATGGTAAATATATATATATATATCGATGTTTATATATATAAATATATATATATCGATCTATATTTATATATAGAGATTGATCTATGTATATAGGGTTATCTATACAGGTCTATAAGATTATTATATAGTATGTCTTAATCTTTTTGTTACCCTTAGAATGTTTGTGTGTTGGAGTTGCTGTAAAGAAAAAGCCTCTCTCTCTCTCTCTCTCTCTCTCTCTCTCTCTCTCTCTCTCTCTCTCTCTCTCTCTCTCTCTCTCTCTCTCTCTCTCTCTCTCTCTCTCTCTCTCTCTCTC
>VRLP01002847.1:0-5000 GCA_009660295.1 Lophius piscatorius
CCCATGGTGCTGAGCTTAGTCCGGGGAAGGAGGAGGCGGTATGAGTGGGTAGAACGGAGGGATCGTGTTGAGGTCAGTGGGGTGAGTAGTTCTTTTAGGTAGGGGGGGTGTTACCATGGTTACACTGGTGAGTGAGGAGAGAGATCTTATAATCAAATCCTTGTCTTACTTTTACAACCGTCCACAACCTTCTAATCAACACTCAGGCTGAAAATCACTCAAGTCACCTTTACCTGCAGAAATCCTTTGAATCACACTTCTGTCACACTCTTGGCCTCCAGTTTGCGGCCGACCTTCCGCTGAGGGGATTGATGACCTGGTCCTGAAACGGATTTATGAGGTCGGAGAAGAGCTGACCCTCACATGTGCTCAGGGCTTCTCGCCTTCAACGGCGACCCCGCGAACAATCGGCTGCACGTCCACGGGAGAGTGGACCGCGTCAGACCTGGCCTGTTCCCGTGAGTTCTCTGAGGTTCTCTTGGACTTGTGAGCTGGAACTGTTGGGAATCCAGTTTATTATAACCATTTCAACGTTGTTTTTTTAATAAAGCGTTTGTAGGTGGGAATGTTTGCTCATAAATGAAACAGACTTCTGCAGAACATCAGACTCATATGAAGAAATAGAATTCTGGTCAGATAGACGTTTATTCAGAAATTAAAGATCAGAATTCTCATGATTTTGACTTTTACTAAACGTTTTTACTTTATTCTCAAATTTTAGATTTTTTTCTCGACGTTTCGACTTTATTTTCAACGTTTTAACTTTTTCTTGACTTTTTGACTTTATTCTCAACGTTTTGACTTTATTCTCAACGTTTTGACTTTTTCTCAACTTTTTGACTTTATTCTCAACATTTTGACTTTTTTTCGACGATCGACTTTATTTTCAACATTTTGACTTTTTCTCGACTTTTTGACTTTATTCTCGATATTTTAACTTTTTCTCGACTTTTTACTTTATTTTCAACGTTTTGAGCTTTTCTCGACTTTTTGACGTTATTCTCGACATTTTGACTTTTTCTCAACTTTTTGACTTTTTCTCGACTTTTTGACTTTTTCTCAAAGTTCCAAATTTATTTTCAACGTTTTGACTTTTTCTCGACTTTTTAACTTTATTCTCAACATTTTGACTTTTTCTCGACGTTTTCGACTTTATTTTCAACGTTTTAACTTTTTCCCGACTTTTTGAGCTTTTCTCGACTTTTTGACGTTATTCTCGACATTTTGACTTTTTCTCAACTTTTTGACTTTTTCTCGACTTTTTGACTTTTTCTCAAAGTTCCAAATTTATTTTCAACGTTTTGACTTTTTCTCGACTTTTTGACTTTATTCTCATCATTTTGACTTTATTCTCGACTTTTTAACTTTTTCTCGACGTTTTCGACTTTATTTTCAACGTTTTAACTTTTTCTCGACCTTTTGACTTTATTCTTAACTTTTTGACTTTATTCTTAACTTTTCGACTTTATTTTCAACGTTTTGACTTTTTCTCGACTTTTTGACTTTTTCTCGACGTTTTAACTTTTTATCGACGTTTCGACTTTTTCTGAACGTTTCAACTTATTCTCAACGTTTTGACTTTTTACTAGACATCTTGACTTTCATTTATCTTCCTCCTCTCTTTTTCTCTCTTATGCCTGGCACTAACACTCTTCGGTGGTGTTCTGATTCATGAGGCCAGATGAACTTTTATAGAGAGAGGTCATCCAAAGGAAAGTGAATCTTGAGCAGATGTCTGAGATCCAAACGCCGTTAGAGCATTAAAATGAGGAGTTTATGGTGTTGAATCCTACGACACTGTAGTTTGTAAAACAGTAGTGACTGTTCCTGTATTACTCTGGTGTCAATCATATTTGACGTACTTGTTTCCTGCAGCTAAGATGTGCCCGATCCCCAGAGCTCTGCAGCCGTTGGCGATGGGGAGGACAGAAGCTCCGTTCAAGAGCGTGCTCAACTACACCTGTGACGACGGGTAAAGTTCACATTATATATTCCACACAGCTCACAAGTTGTGTTTCCAGTAAAACCGGATGAACTTCTGTTCTTCTGTCAGGTATGTCATGCTGGGAGCCAATGAGAGCAGGTGTTTACATGACGGTACTTGGAGCGACCCACCGCCTCACTGTAAAGGTCTGTTCATTTATTTATTCCCGATCTCCAGGGCGTACGCCGTCACGCGTCCGTACGCCGTCCGTGCGCCGTCGCGCGTCCGTGCGCCGTCACGCGTCCGTGCGCCGTCACGCGTCCGTGCGCCGTCACGCGTCCGTGCGCCGTCACGCGTCCGTGCGCCGTCACGCGTCCGTACGCCGTCACGCGTCCGTACGCCGTCACGCATCCGTACGCCGTCGTCACGCGTGTACGCCGTCACGCGTCCGTACGCCGTCCGTGCGCCGTCGCGCGTCCGTGCGCCGTCACGCGTCCGTGCGCCGTCACGCGTCCGTGCGCTGTCACGCGTCCGTGCGCCGTCACGCGTCCGTACGCCGTCACGCATCCGTACGCCGTCGTCACGCGTGTACGCCGTCACGCGTCCGTACGCCGTCACGCGTCGGTGTTCCTTAATGCCTCAAGCCCGTCACTTTTCAAGCTTCCTAAAGTGACTGGACCTGGATGTTTTTTACCATCTTTCATCGTTAACTTCATAATTATTCCGCTGCGTTTTGTTGTTCCCTGATTATTAGTTTGTTTGAGGGGAACCAGAAGTACTAAACTTTATTTTCCTTCTACAAAAAGATGAAGTTTTGAGGCTGACTAGAAAACCCAAGATCCGAAAATTGTGTTTGCAAATTGATCTTCTACATCTGAATGAAAACATACATATACATATATATATACATATATATATATACACATATAGGTAATTATAAATAGATATAAAATGATATGTATATATATATATTTATATGTATAAAAAAAAAAATTTTTAATGTAAAAAACATGTAACAAATTACACCTAAAATGTTTTTAATTATCAATTTCAACAAAAATTAACTTTAAATGATTCTTGCTGAATGGCTGGGCTGACTAATCCGTCACAATAAAACAGTAAAAGTCGACTGTTGCTCCTTGTGTCTGTTGCTGCGGCCAGGAGCAGCTGCTCCTCAGGAAACAGTCCTGAGCGTAGCGTCTCTTCTAAGGATCAGCCTGAAGTTTATTAGAGTGACTGGATGAAGGCTGATGTCTGACAGCAGAGGGGCGGGGAGGAGAGCTGGTGCTCTTGAGTGTTGCGCCGGCTATTGCAGTGCATTCTGGGTGTTGTAGTATCTGTTTGTGCCGTCGACCAGCGGGCCGCTTATTAAAGAGGTCAGATATTGTCGGGTGTGGCCCGCGGGCTTTGAGTTTGACATGTCTCACGGAGAAGTTAGACGTCTGAGTTCTTTTTCTTCTTGCAGCTGTAAACTGTCCGCTGCCCAAAGCGCCAAGAGATGGACGAATTGTTCACGATAGGCCCGCTGCTGGAACCAGCACCATGTATGGGCAGAGCTGGACCTACGAGTGCAACCCACCCATGGCCCCGAGTCTTGAGAGGGGCTCCTGCATGGCTGACGGCAGAACCACGGAGGCTCCAGTGTGCAGAGGTTCATGGAAAAGATCTTGTGCTGCCTGATCTTTTGAGGTTCCACCAACTTAACGACACGCCCTGACGTCGTTTTCTTATTTACATCCTGCTAGAGGTCAGCTGCTCCATCCCCGCCAGCGTACCTAACGGTTTCATCACCTTCGCTGTGATGCGACAGCACGGCTACAAGGAGAAGGTCAAGTACGCCTGCAACAAGCATTACACTCTGGATGGCGAGGCTGAGATCCGGTGCCAGAACTCAGGGAACTGGTCTTCCCTACCGGTTTGCCGGGGTAAGTCACGAGAATGTCTGGATTGAGTGAGTCAGGGGTCATTCATGAGGTCAGAAGTCAAATGTTTCTGTAAGTTTGAAAGTGAACGCATGAATGATGAGAGCGTTCTCCAACCGCTCTGGTTCTCCAACCGCTCTGGTTCTCCAACCGCTCTGGTTCTCCACCCAGCTCCCTGTAAAGTCGCCATAAATAGAGGCCGCATCTTCTACAACGCCAAGAAGCTTTGGATTGCAGACCTAAAACCCAACAGAGTTCTGCACGGAGAACACGTGGCCTTCTATTGCCTGAACAAAGCCGACAGCTGTGGTTACCCTGTGGTCAGCACCTGCAACGACGGACAGCTCGCCATCCCGGAGTGCTTCAAAGGTGAGACCTTTCAGCGCTGCTCCTCCCTGTGGAGGTCTGGAACATCTCACATCGCCAGCACCAGAACTGTAGACACCTCACAAGTCCAGTCCATGTTCTCAAAGGGTGGAAATGAACTCTGACCATGTTTGTCCCAAAAAAAAACATATATGAAAATAATAATAATTTCTTCTTTTTTTTTTTTTTGCTTTTACAATAACATTTAATATTCTGGAGGAAGTGGACGTCCAGAATATTATAAATATATATACATAATATCCATAGTCCTACGCTGTGGTTTCTGACCCCCTAATTGAACTCCTCACATTAAATGTTGAAGTTATGTGCAAAAAAAACAATGTTTTTATAAAAAAGCTCACCTAGTGAGTAAAATTTGAATGTTAGAGTATATAAAAATATATATATATGAAATAGATTTCCTTGATTCGATTCATATACACTAAATTTGGATTAAATCGGACCGATAGTTAGGAAGTTACGCCCAAAAACAAACTCCATAAAATAGCTCCCCCTAGTGAATAAAGTGTGAACTATTCAGATAAATATGATAAATACGAGATAGACAGATTTAAAGTTGGACTAAATCCAACCAACGGTTGGGGAATTATGGTGTTTTGTTTGCAGATAAAAAAAAACTTCAACCGATCTTTCCCAAAATCAATCCAGTTCTTCCTCGCACTAAGAACATGAACACAAGAAATAATACATCAAACCGTTTTTGAGTCATCGCGCTCACATGAAGGATCTGCCAGAATCTGACGATTCCATAATATTCCAACCTTTTC